>ML778644.1:229091-248426 GCA_009831015.1 Picea engelmannii | reverse complement strand
AGATCTCATTTTCAAAATATTGATCACACTACCAACCTTCCTAACCTCTTAACTCAACAAAAGTATGGTGATCTTGGAAAGCTTCTCTTAATTCTTTTTGAGCACAGAAACAAAATTCTAAAGAATCACAAGTAATCACTTACTCTCTTAAGGTCCGATAGACCAATTAGGTCTTAGTGGACGTTAATCATCATCATCATCATCATCATAAACAAAATCAAAATTCCAAATTTACATTTAAAAACGTTAAAAATAATATTGAATAAAATTTAAATAATTGTTTATACTTGTTGGCTGCAAAATGTATATGGCTGAAGTGTTGGGTGCAAAAAGTATATCACGGAACAAGCTAGACATGAAAAATGAAAAATTAAAATAAATTTCACCTTTATTATCATAAACAAAATCAAAATTCCAAAATTCCAAATTTACATTTAAAAACGTATAAGTATATGACGGAATTGTTGGGTGCAAAATGTATATGACAGAAGTGTTGGGTGCAAAATGTCTATCACGGAACATGCTAGACATGAAAAATGAAACATGTGAACCCGCGACTTTGCGAACCTGCAACTCCGTAATTGTTGGGTGCAAAATGTATATGGCAGAAGTGTTTGGTGCAAAAAGTATATCATCGAACAAGCTCTACATGAAAAATAAAAAATTAAAATAAATTTCAACTTTATTATCATAAACAAAATCAAAATTCCAAAATTTCAAATTTACATTTTAAAACGTTAAAAATAATATTGAATAAAATTTAAATAATTGTTTATACTTGTTGGGTGCAAAATGTATATGGCGGAAGTGTTGGGTGCAAAAAGTATATCACGGAACAAGCTGGACATGAAAAATGAAAAATGAAAATAAATTTCACCTTTATTATTATAAACAAAATCAAAATTTCAAAATTCTAAATTTACATTTAAAAACGTATAAGTATATGACGACGGAATTGTTGGGTGCAAAATGTATATGACGGAAGTGTTGGGTGCAAAATGTATATCACAGAACATGTTGGACATGAAAAATGAAACATGTGAACCCGCGACTCCACCAACCAGCAACTCTGTAATTGTTGGGTACAAAATGTATATGGTTGAAGTGTTGGGTGTAAAATATATATCACGAAACAAGTTGGACATGAAAAAGAAAAATTAAAATAAATTTCACCTTTATTATCATAAGCAAAATCAAAATTTCAAAATTCCAAATTTACATTTAAAAACCTTAAAAATAATATTGAATAAAATTTAAATAATTGTTTATACTTGCTGAGTGCAAAATGTATATGGTGAAAGTGTTGGGTGCAAAAAGTATATCATGGAACAAGCTGGACATGAAAAATTAAAAATTAAAATAAATTTCACCTTTATTATCATAAACATAATCAAAATTCCAAAATTTCAAATTTACATTTAAAAACTTATAAGTATATGATGGAATTGTTGGGTGCAAAATGTATATGATGGAAGTGTTGGGTGCAAAATGTATATCACGGAACATGTTGCATATGAAAAATGAAACATCTGAACCCGCCACTCCGCCAACCCCCCACTCCGTAATTGTTGGGTGCAAAATGTATATGGCGGAAGTGTTGGGTGCAAAAAGTATATCATAGAACAAGTTGGACATGAAAAATGAAAAATTAAAATAAATTTCACCTTTATTATCATAAACAAAATCAAAATTCCAAATTTACATTTAAAAACGTATAAGTATATGACGGAATTGTTGGGTGCAAAATGTATATGAGGGAAGTGTTGGGTTCAAAATGTATATCACGGAACATGTTGGACATGAAAAATGAAACATGTGAACCCGCAAGCCCGCAACTCCGTAATTGTTGGGTGCAAAATGTATATGGCGGAAGTGTTAGGTGCAAAAAGTATATCACGGAACAAGTTGGACATGAAAAATGAAAAATTAAAATAAATTTCATCTTTATTATCATAAACAAAATCAAAATTCCAAATTTACATTTAAAAATGTTAAAAATAATATTGAATAAAATTTAAATAATTGTTTATTGGGTGCAAAATGTCTATGGCGGAAGTGTTGGGTGCAAAAAGTATATCACGGAACAAGTTGGACATGAAAAATGAAAAATTAAAATAAATTTCACCTTTATTATCATAAACAAAATCAAAATTGCGAAATTCCAAATTTACATTTAAAAACGTTTAAAATAATATTGAATAAAATTTAAATAATTGTTTATACTATTCATTAAGTAAAAAGTGTTATAGCATTATATAAATTACTATAAATCTTGGTACAATGTTATGATATTCTATAAATTACTCAGTCGCATGTATATGATAGAATTGGTGGGTGCAAAATGTATATGGCGGAAGTGTTGGGTGCAAAATGTATATCACAGAAACATGAAAAATGAAAAATGTGAACCTGCGACTCCGCACTTGTTGGGTTACATGCGTTATGTATTAAATATTTCATGTACTATCAAACTTAGATACTAGGAACCTTCGTTGAAGTACCAGACATTAATATTTTTTTAGAAATTTCAAATAAAACTAATTCGGGAATACTAAATTCTGCATGGATACCACATGTACTGCAACTTGCAACCCACTCATTTACTCTGGTTCCAACGTGGGAGGGACTACGCTACCATGCAACACTTGTTTATTTATTGTAAATCACCCTTTGAGCTGGAAGTATAATTTATTTTTTTAAAAGTATATTAAAAAATATTTGTTTGATACTTAAAAAAATTGTGTTTATCTAATTCGATAACGAAAAGAAAGATTTGTTTAACATGACTTAAAGAAATTGTTTATCTGCTCAACCAACCAAGAGTGTTGGGTGTATATCTTCACTTGCGTATACTTCAAGCTTGACTTTTATGATAACACTTGTACCCATATGCTCCTACTACTAACTCATAAGGACTTGTTTAGTAGTTCAAAGAGAGAAGTTAATCAAAACCATAAACTTAGTTGGAAAGATGGAAAATGTTATCATTTTCAAATTGCTAAAAAAAAGTTAGTAATATTATTCAATGAACATATACATATTTAATGTCACATGTATTTTTTTATTTTTTATTTTTAAGTATATGTGATTATTTTTATCTACGTTAAAAAAAAAAGCCCCGAGCTGTTGATTATCCAAGAGTTACTAACTCATAAGGACTTGTTTAGTAGCTCAAAGAAAGAAGTTAATCAAAACCATAAACTTAGTTGGAAAGATGGATGTTCTCATTTTCAAATTGCTTAAAAAAGTTAGTAATATTATTCAATGAACATATGCTTCAAATCTTGAGTTCTATAATATTTAATGTCACATGACATGTAATGTAATGTAATATATATATATATATATATATATATAATTTTAAAGTATATGTGATTCCTTTTATCTATATTAAAAAAAAACCCCGAGTTATGGATTATCCAAGAGTTTCACATGGGTATAAGTGATTTTTTTTTATTTACATAAATAAATAAATAAAATTAGAATTAAGTATATTTTTTAAAAAATAAATAAATAAAATCAAAAATATTTAAAAATAAATAAATAAATTTTAATGAAAAATACAACACATTTTTAAAATTTATGAATAAATAAAGTTAGAATTAAGTATATTTTTAAGAAAATGAATAAACAAAGTTAGAATTAAAAATATTTAAAAATAAATAAAATATTTAATAAAAATACAACAATTTTTTTTTATTATAAATTCAAAATCTTTAAATAAAGAATGATATAAATCACCTATTTCATAACACATTAAATTTAATATTAAATTAACCATAAATATTAAGTCAATGTTTATGAAAAATCTAAAATATTTAAATAAATAATAATATCTATCAAATATGTCAAACTCAATATTAAATTAACTTTAAATGCTAGGTCGAAAATGCATTCTTGGAGGTGAAGGAATTGCGGTTCTGGAGAAATTTTCAAGCTAGGGTTTAATAGTCGTTGTCTCAGCAGTGGCCAACATGGTCACCAAAGGGGGAGGGAATGTAACCCCCTCATACAAGCAGGTAATAGTGGACAGAGGGAAAGACCCACAAGGCATTAGTTTCAAGAACCTCTGACAGGCATCTTGGGATCAGGATCGAAAAAGAACCAAGAGAACAACCAAGAAAAAAGTGATTGCGTGAGGGAAGGAGCCAGAGAAGCCCAGAACGATGCACAAGCAACGGTGAACCCCAGTGGGGTAGATGGGTGCAACCCGTGTAAACCTAAAACAACACTGATACCCAAGGTTATACTGGAAGACCCCCAAATGCAACTCTTTTGGGATAAGATGAAGAAGCATACACTGATCTGTAAGTTCATGGGTCTGTGGCCCACAAAAAAAACGTTGTGCAACTGGATAAAATATCATTGGAAGCCAAGTGGAGAAGTGGAACTCCACCTAGGCTCGAAAGGATTCTTCACAGCGATCTTTATGAACCTAGAGGACAGGGATAAAGTCTTTGAGGGGGGGGCATACTTCCATGCCTCAGTGGGGCTATACATTTGTCCATGGAAGGAAAACTTCTCCCTAGAGAAAGAAACTTTTAAAAATGTCACAGTCTGGCTAAAGCTTTACTCCTTACCGCTAGACTACTAGCTGCCATCCACCTTCGAAGCCATAGGGAACAAGCTCAGAAAATATGTCAAGACATTGGAAGCTACCCTAAAAGGAAGATATACATCCTACGCAAGGATCTGCATAGAGATGGATGTTTCGGGGGTGCTCCTGGAAGCCATAAGCCTGGATTTTAGGGATGAGGAATGGATACAAAGCATAGAATATGAGCAGATCCCATTTCGATGTAGAAGATTCCATGAACATGGACACCTACTAAGAGAATGCCCTCTTAACAAAAAACAAGAACTGGAAAACACCAAGCCACAGCAGGATGAGGATGGTTTTGTGAATCCAAATCACAAAAGCAGAGGAAACAAGAGACAAGGAAATGCCCCAATAGGAAGCAGCCTGGAAGCCAGGCTTAGAACAAAAGGAAGGGTCAGGTCCAACCAAGGAGAAGAAGGAGGGAAGGAAAAGATGAAAGATAAGGAAGCGAGTAAACACGTAACTCAGGAGAACACATAAACTCCAAGCAACAAAGGAGAACAGGGAGGTAGCACAAGTCCCAGGGAAGGAGGAAATGAAGATACCAACACCCCAATGCAGGAAGCAGACGGAGATTCGGAGATGACTCCAAGTGAGGTAGAAATAGAGGACCCAGATCTTAGAGACATTGTGGAAATGGAAGGAATAGATCTACCGAATATATTGGACCAATGAAAAAGGTAGGGAGTAGACAATGTTCTAGCGGAGCAACTTGATCGCATTCAACATCTCTTCCTCCTAAGGGAGGAAGCGAAATCTAGAGGGATCAAATGCATGCATGGCGAGATAGGACACTTGTGAATAAAAACAGGCGATAGGCAATGACAACACTCACCCAAGCAGGCAAGGAGGAAGAAAGCCAGAAAATCAAATAGTGTAGCCCTACAAGAACTAGGATCCCTATTGATAAACTCAGGTAAGATTAAAAATCTCTTGCCCAACTCCCCCCAACATGTTTAAATGAATATTATAACATGGAATATAAGAGGCCCAAACAGCCCAAGAAAGCAATGAATCCTTAAAAATACACTGAGCAAGGAACAAACTGACCTATGTTTCATTCAAGAGACAAAATGCACTTTAGACGGAATGGAAATGATCAGTAAAAAACATTGGAGTAAGTACAAGATGTTGGTTTTCGAAAGCCAACAAATGGCGAGAGGTATCCTCACCTTGTGGAACCCACAATCGTGAACCTGCTTGCAGCAGAAGTCATGAGACACACACTTTCTGTTAAAATGAAAATTATAGGGAACACAGCGGAAATTATATGCATTAATGTGTATGGCCCCCAGGTGATGGAGGAAAAAAGGAGATTGCTCCTCGACCTAGAGAATCTAAAGGATCACACCTCCAACCCCCATTGGATCCTTGTAGGGGATTTTAACATCATCACTACACTAACTGAGAAAAAAGGGGGCACCAAGAGACTGGAGAGAGGTGTGGAAGAATTCGCATCATTCATTGACACAATGAAGCTCATGGATATTAGGACCAACAATTGTCAGTTCACTTGGAACAACAAAATACTAGGTCACCACCAAGTAGCCACAAGGCTAGACAGATTCTTGGTGTCAAAATCAATCATGTTGCAGGGACTAACTTTAGACTGCAACATCCTCCCTTAGGGGGGATCAGATCACTGGCTAGTTCAAATGGAAGCCAATTTTCAAACCACACCGAAGAACAAACCATTTAGATTTGAGAAATTTTGGATTGACCATGCCACCTTCAAGGAGAACATCAACCAATGGTGGCGAGAGGAACTATCAGATCAAGGGACAAGGATGTTCAAACTCTACAAAAAACTCAAGTGCATCAAACAAAAAATCAAGGAGTGGAGCAAGGAAGTCTTTGGAAATATAAACCAAGAGAAAAAGAGCATCGAGGATAGAATGAGGAATCTACAAGAACATTGCATCGAAGAGGGATACACAGAGGATTGGAAAAAATAAGAAATCCAAATGACCCAGGAATGGGAAGCAAGATGCCAGCAGGAAGAAATCATGTGGCACCAAAATTCCAGAATGACGTGGCTAAAGGAAGGGGAGAGGAACACAATTTTTTTTCATAGAACAACTATTGCAAGAAGATCCCATAACAAAATATTGAAGATTGAGGATCAGGATGGGATTGAAAGAGAATCCCCCTAGGAAATTGAGAATACATTGATCAACCACTTCCAGGGGATATCCCAGGAACCCAACCAAGATAGATCTGAGGCCATACAAATAATAATTCAGCACATCCCCAAGCTGGCCAAAGAGGAGAAAAATGTTGGCCTAAGAAAACCCATCGTAAAGGAATAAATTGACCAAGTGGTCCAAGAGATGCACAACGGAAAGGCCCTAGGACCGGATGGCTTCATAATGGAATTCTTCAAAGCCTGATAGGAAGTGGTTAAGCATGATATTTACGGGGTGGTGGAGGATTCTAGGCGATCGACATCCATCCTGAAAGTCTTAAATTCCATAATGATCACTCTAATCCCAAAAGAAAATGAAGCTAGGACCCCAAACCACTACAGGCCTATAACTTCATGCAATGTAGTTTACAAGATAATCTCCAAAGTGATAGCCAATAGACTGAAGCCACTCCTTCCCATACTGATTTCACAGGAATAGGCGGGTTTTGTGGAAGGAAGACAAATCCTAGACAATATCATCCAAGCCCATGATCTCATTCACACGCTGAAAATCCAAAGGAGAGGGGGGATGATAATCCAACTTGATCTGGAAAAGGCTTACGAAAAAATAAGTTGGCACTACATGGCCAAGACATTGGAAGTGTTTGGGTTCGACCAGAATTGGATCAACTGGATAGTCACTCTAGTCTCAACGACAAGATACTCGCTACTAATCAATGGGGCCCCAGCCAAATCTTTATGTCCATCCAAAGTCATAAAACAAGGGGACCTGTTGTCCCCCTTCTTGTTCATTTTAATGATGGAAGGGCTAAGAAGAAGCTTTAAAAGTGCAACTACAGCTGGAGAAATAAAAGGCATCAAACCTCTTGAAAACCATCCAACCTCCACACACCAACAATTCGTGGATGATACCCTACTCCATGGTACACCCACAATAAAGGAAGAAAAGGCTTTTAAAAGAATCTTAAAAGACTTCGCGGAAGCCTCAGGGATGGAAATCAACCACTCCAAATCCATGATATATTTTTTCAACACTAATCTAGTAATTTAGCACAACTTGGCCAACATTCTGGGGTTTGAATGTAAAATGATCCCAACGAAATACTTTGGAATCCCCCTGACGGACAGAGCCTGCACAAAAGCTACATGGGAAGGATTTATCAGCAAACTGCAGGAGAGGGTAAAAAATTGGACTTATAGAGCCTTAAGCCTAGCCATAAGGCTTATCATCACCAAAACGGTTCTTCAAGCAATTATGGCGTATATGATGTCAGTATTCCCAACCCCCAAAGGCATTCTACAAAATATAAGAGCCATCCAATGAGACTTCCTATGGCGCAGCATAGAACATAAAAATAAATGGGCCCTGGTGGCCTGGGATAAGGTATGCAAACCAAAAAGCAAAGGTGGCTTGGGGTTACAAGACCCACATGTAACCAACGAAGCCTACGGGACAAAGCTCTGGTGGAGATGGATAAAAGACAAATCGACACCGTGGGAAAACTTATAGAAGGCCAAGTATGCCCTAAACATAAGAGACCAGGAGCGAATTCAGTTCATGGGCACAAGGGATGGATCAACCATCTAGAATCTTGCCTAGATAAATAAGAAATGGATCCCGAAACATAGATTCTGGGAAGTCAGAAATGGTATAACAATAAGGTTCTGGGAGGATGCATGGCAACAAGAACCCAGAATGGAAAATCCTGACAGGGAGGAGCTTCAACAGGAAATAATTGGGCAAGGCAAAACAAAAATCCATCATTACTGGAAGCAAAGGGATGGCAACGCCATATGGAGGACCTGGGATAAAATTAACCCACAAAATAGAGCTTGGATCGAAACAATAACGAAAGAGGTGGAGGAGGAATTGGGAAAAAGGAAAATTGGGGTCTCCGAAGAAAAGGACCAACTGAGGTGGGGTAGGAAAAATGAGGGTGAATTCAACTTAAAATAACCACGGTATTACACTATGGGTCAGGACCAAGAAAATCCGAAGCAACAGTGGGAAAAAATTTGCAAAAACCCCCAATGTCCAAAAATCAAAATGTTCAAATGGCTAGTTCTACATAATCAAATTGTAACTTGGGAGAACCTCATGAAAAGGGGTTTCATAGGTCCCTCTCGCTTCCATCTCTGTCTAGACAAGGAGGAAACAACTAACCACCTCTTGGATGAATGCAGTTACACAATAGAGATTTTGGATTGGGTGACAGGCATCTTCCACTAATCCAATAGGATCCAGGGGCACATTTGTGCAACCATCAATAACTGGAATGAGGGTTACAGTGAAAATGAAATGGTGAACCTCTGTTGGAATCTAACGTCGGGGATGATCATCTGGGCAATCTGGAAAGAATGGAACCGATGCATCTTCAGGAATGAAAGCTTACTGGTAGAAATGATAAAGTAGGCAATAGTCTCTCAAATAAGAGAAATGATGCAGAGCCGCAACTACAATACGGAGAAAGTGAAACTCGCAAACCAAGACTCCTCTATCATGGGATTTTTTCAACTGAAATATTAGCGCAATAGCCTACCTATAGAGCACAACCCGCAACTCCAAATAGGATCCCACAACTAGACTCCCCCTTCGTCAAGGTTCTTTAAACTGAACTTTTATGGGGTGGAAAAAGGAAATCCATGAGTGGCAGGGGCAGGTGGAGTGATCAGAGAAAGTGGAAACAACATCATCTGACTGTATGTTAGGATCATGGGAAACTCAACCAACAACGCGAAAGAATTCAGAGCCTTGGAAATTGGCCTTAAAATCCTAAGTCGTGAAAGGATGACAAACACCATCGTGGAAGGTGTCTCCACCATGGTTATCAACATGACGAAAAGACTCCAAAATGGCACTAGAGTGGGCAAGGTTCAGCACCACTGTCGACTTGCACACTCCCTATAGAAAATCTAGGAGCATCTGAGAACTCTGAATACAGTGGAGTTGCGTTGGGTGCACAGGTCAACGAATGTGCTTGGGAACAGGATCGCCAATGAGGGGGTCGGTAGGGAAGGTAGGAAACTAGATGACACCTGGATCAACATTCCAGATGGGAAACTCATAACAGACTGCAACCACCTTGTGGCCATAGATCGTGAAGGTAGTTTAAGCATGGAAAGTCACATCGAGGAGGTCATCATGAGGCCTCCTGGAAGGGACGCGAGCCCCAGGTAGGTTAGGAATACCTACAACTCAGCCACAAATTATTACGCAAGAGAATAATAAGTAGCAGACGGGCAACCGGAAGCAAGTCCACTTTGCTAATAAGAGGCATGGGGAAAGCACGAGCGAAGGCCCAGGCAACAAGTCACATGCAACGAAAGATATAAGGCATATGGGGCAAATGATAATCAGGATCGATCCACCAGGCCAAGTACAGGTACGGAGAGCAGCACAATTGGATCACAAGCAAGCAAGGGTAGTAATCGATGGAAGGATGACCCATCATGAACATACGATCCTTAATAGGAAAATGGACGGAAGCGCACATCACCGTGAGAAAACCAAGCTTGAAAGGACAAGCTCGCAGCGGGGAAAGGTAAATAAGAAGAGGTTAAGGAAGTATCACAGAGTCAATCAGAAGGAGTGCAACAACAGGGATTATCATAGATTCAAGGGGAGGGAAAAGAATAATACCTGAGAAGTGAGGCATAGGCAGGGTAACCAACACAGGAGCTGCGGTAGGCAAAGTGGGATGGCGCGACTAAAGCAAACTCACAGGAAAAGGAACCCCCCTGGGAAGGAAGTCTTGAACAGTCAGTGACGGCTAACAAGAATGACACAGGCCGCAGAAGATGTGGAGGGAACCTTCCAAACTCGATTTGTACCAAAGGGGAAGGTAGCCATCACCCGATGGGAAAAGGAATTAAAGAACAAGTGCAAAGGTAAAGCGTGATATGCATTGGTACAGGAAGCGGACTAGGTAACTAATCTGGGGACCACGCAACCTAGGAAACCCTCTTCCACAAAACGATGGAGATGGCATGGCTAACTAAGATGATGATCGGAAAAGTGATCTCAGATAGGGAAGAAGCCAGGAAGGAGGACAACAAGGACAACAAGAAAATATTGGACGAGATCTTGCATCGCATCAATACTCTGGAAACCATTACCAAATTGTTAGTAGAGGTAGAGAAGGACCAGAAATGGAAGCTGGAGAGGTTGGCAGCCCAGTTCCACCTCTACCTACATTATGTCCATCACATGGACATCATGCCTGTTGATGGCCACGGTGCACCAACTCAGATAAGGAGGACTTGCACGACCTCACAACAGGAAGAAAACAAGAGCCAGGCGGATGGCAGGAAGGAGCACCCCCAGGTGCAGAAACACTACATAGTTCTGGATCAATGATTTGGCAGTCTATAGGTAGTAATACCAGGCTTGGTCAGGTTAGATCAAATATCTTCCATGCTCTGGTTAAGGAGGATGGTTTTAGTTTCTTCTTTTATGTCTATGTTTTTTCTCCAATTGAACATGGAAGGTCTGGTCTGGTTTCCCTTGGTGGCAGACCAAAACTATCCCTCGTTACTTTCAACTTGTGCAACTAGGGACCCCCTGGTTTGGTTTCCTTCTAAGCATACCAAGAGGCCCACCTTTTGTATCATACTATTTCCAGTAATATAGATTTCTACACTCATTTACAAAAACAAACAAAAACAAACAAAAAACTCTAGATGTTAGACCAATGTTTATGATAAATTCAAGATCTTTAAATAATATGTCAAAATCATAATATGTCAAACTTAACATTAAATTAATTCTAAATGTTGAACCATTATATAAAATAAAAAATTATTTAATAAAAATGTAAAAAATTAAATAACCTATATTCTATCTTTTTTGATCAAAATAATTATTAATTTAGGTTAATGTTAATACATACAAAATTAATAATTTATTAGTTGGTTTAATCTAGCTATCTTTAATGTCACAATTGAATTATGATATTCATAAATAATATTCATAAAAAAATCATTCTCAATAAACTTCTAAATATTACATACTTTACCTAATTTATTTTAAAAACTATATTATAATAATCAAATTATATATACTTATATATCACTTTCATAATATAGTTTAAATGATTGCTTTCATATCTCATAAATAATATTCATAAAAAAAATCATTTTTAATAAACTATTTAAATATTAAATACTCTACATAATTTATTTTAAAAACCATATTATAATAATCAAATTATATATACCTATATATTACTTTCATAATATAGTTTGTTTGTTTTTCAGGTAAAAAAAAACAAGTGAACCTTTCCTTTACATATAGATTAAAAAAACTGATGATTCTGGAAAACATAAATATTTCTTAATAGTTTATATATAAAATAAACTATACAAGAAAGTAGATGTTATCTTCAGTCTTATAGCTTCAAGCTAATTAAAAAATATAATATATTTGTCTTATCAAAAAGGAAAATTACATCTAGTATAAAGAATCTTTGCTTGCTCTATCTTTAAAATAGAAGATAGCTATCTTCATTAACAATATCTCCATTAATAGATTCTTCAATATAAAATCTTCTCATAGGACAATCCAGTGCCTTCTTTCAGAGCTTGTTTGCTACAATGTTGTAAGCTGTGTGTACATGTATAAAGTTGATTCCATCAAAATTTGATTTTAGATTTCTAATTTGGTCTTTCTAGTTGTTCAAATATAACAGGTTCAGATTTGAGTTTCCTATTATCCAATCAATGGTTGCCTTTGAGTCTCCAACTACCATCATCTCTTTTATGGACAGTCTATTTGCCAATAAAAGGAGGCCCCATAGCCCTAAGATTTCATCCTTCATATTATTTCCTTGTCCACCTATAAAGTGTGCTCTGAAGTGATGTTCTGAATTGATTTTGAAAAAAATTATTATTCCACATCGTTTATCTACAACTGCTCCATCAAATAAGCCTATTGGTTTGTCATAAAAGTATATAGGATTTAGTATGTGATCAAATTTGTCATCTTCACCTGCCCCATTGTGTTCTTTGATTGAGACAAGGATATTTGTGACAATCCTAGAATCCTGCCTAACCCAGTTTTCAAAAAATAATTTATTTATGTACTTCCATATGCCCCAGATAACCATAAAAGGGATATGTTTCATCTTTGGATATTGAATGAACCATTGAAACATATTACTTTCTAAAGTGGAACAACTCCAAACATCTGGGATTTTGAGGTAAAATAAGATTTCTTTCCATATATATTGAGAAGTTTCACAATGCACAAAAATATGTGAAGTTGACTCTTCATCTCTTAGGCAAAGATTACATACCAATGGATCAATGCCTCCCCTTTTCCTAAAATTTACTCCAGTAAGAATACAATCCTTCAAACAAAGCCACATGAAGCATATAATTTTAACTGGTATTTTCACTTTCCAAATAGATTTATAGCACCATATGATATATTTTGTAATGTTTGTGAAAGATGAGGATTGGTATACTAAATTGGCAGTTACAGTGCCCACTGCCTTGTTCTAAGACCTGATTATCTTATCTTTTTCATTGTTGAGAGAGATTCCACTGCTTTTCAACAATGAAAGGAAGTTGCTCCATTCTATAGCCAATTCCCCTGTCAAACTGAGGTGGATAGCCTCAAGCCAACTCTGATTATTACCAACATCATTTATTGTGGCCACCTAAGATAAAGAGTATATATGTTGATTGTTGAGATGTTGTATTAAGGGGCCCGAGAGCTTAAAAGAAGCATTATCTCCTATAAACGGATCCAACCCAAGAATGACTTGTTTTCCACACCCAATCTTCCAGGCCAACAAGTGTTTTATAATATGCATTGAGGCCATAAAAATTTTCCAGATGTTTGAGGCTACCGGATACTTACAATCGGTTTTGCGCAGCCAGGAAGTCAAGTCTATTCCTTTTAGATTTTTTTTTTAAGTAGCTGACTCCACAGTCCTTTGCCAAAGAGACCTCTCCAACAAGATTTTTCTGCCAGTGATTGTGCAAACCAAGAAATATTTGGAATACCCCATCCTCCAGATTCCTTTTGTCTGGCAATGTTTTTCCACTTTGAAAGGTGAAAGCTTGTAGTTTTTTTTGCACCTCTCTAGATAAAATTTGCAATAATCTATTGATTCTTGTGTAGAATTGTAGAAGGAATCTTGGCTAAGCTTAGCCAGTATACAAGGAGACTTTGAAGAACAGATTTAGCTAAAACCAGCCTGCCTCCTAAAGATAGCCAATGAAAAATCCAATTATTGATTCTCTTCTCTACTTTATTGATCAACCAATTCCAATCAGCCACTCTGTAGTTGTTGGGTTTTAGATAAAAACCCCAATATTCCATACCTTTATCCATGCAAATAAAGGGTATATTGAAAGTTTCATGTATCCTTTGTTCCAAAATAGGGTCAATATTTTGTGCAAGAAAGCATGATTTTTGACAGTTAACATCCATACCAGAGGCAAGACAAAAACTTGATAAAATAGATTTAAACTCCATCCAATCTTCAAGATTTCCAATTCCTAATATTAGAACATCATCAACAAAGAACATGTGTGAAATTATAGTTTCTGTAGCAACTTTGAGTCCATGAAAATTCCCTTCTTTCACATCTTTTTTCAAACATCTATTTAAGCATTCCACCACCAATATAAATAAAAGGGGGAAAGAGGGAACCCCTGACAAAGCTCTCAATAACTCTTAAAAAAAAATGTACGTGATCCATTAATTAAGACTGCCATGTTTATAGAGTTAACACAAGCCATGATCCATTGGGACACCTCCCATTTTAGCCCGATCTGGATTAATATGCAGAAATTGTCAGCTTACTTTATCATATGCTTTTTTAAGGTCCAATTTAAGAATAATTGAACTCATCTTCTTGGTTTTAACAGTGTGCAGACAATCTTGTGTTATCCCCACAACATCAAAGATTAATCGCTCTTTAAGGAAACCAAATTTTTCAAAGGAGATACAAGAAGCCAATTTATATTTCATCCTTGATGCAATAATTTTGGAAATTACTTTATAAACAAAATTGCAGAGAGAAATAAGCCTAAAGTCATGAAAAGAGTTTGGCTTGCTTACTTTGGGGATAAGTGCAAAGAAAGTATCATTTAGAGCGCCAGGTATAAATCCTTTGCATATGGATTCCTCAATCGCCTTGTGTAGATCCTCCCCCATTAAATAAAAAAAATTTTGAAAAAGTTATTGGGTCCATCCATCCGAACCTGGGATTTTATCCTTAGGCATTTTGTTGATAGTATCCTTAACTTCCTCTATGGTGACAAATTTTCCAAGTTCATCACTTTCTGAGTCATTAAAAAACTTAGGCATATTCTGGAGTACTTTAACTTGATTGACAGTATCTTTTGTCGTTATCTCACTATATTGATCTTTAAAATGTTTATAAGAAATCTTTGTTATGCCATTGTCCGTTGTTTTGAGGCATCTAGAATCATCAACAATTTCCCAAATGGTGTTCTGTGATCTTCTTTGGGTGGCATATTTATGCAAAACTTTTGTATTTTTTTCTCCCTTATCCAACCAAATTGCGCTACTTCTAAGCCTTCAAGTGGCTTCTTCATGGGCTAGAATGTGATATTTATTTTGTTTAAGTGTCCTTAGTAAGTCCAAATCTTTCTGTGCAAACACCTGTGATGGAAATGTTTCAAAGAGATCTGTAAATTAATCTCCAATATGTAGGAGTTATGTGTGCATGTGTGATTTTTTGTTCCTCTGCCATAGAATCACAACTTTCTTAAGATTCCTCAATTTTTTGCACAATAGAATAATAGAAGAATAATTGTACCATGTTTTCATTGAAAGCCGATTTTCCTTTATAAGGGAAGAAAAACTGGAATCAGAAATCCAGGAGTTGTTGAACTTAAAGGGAGGGGCCCTGATTTGGGAAGACATCTCCAATTGTAAGCAGATCGAGTTATGATCCGAGATGGAAGAATTAATAACCCGGGATCTAATTCTTTTATGACTTCTTAGGAGGGATTCATTAAGTAAGAAACGATCCAATATTTTCGAGATGCCTGTTTTTCTAGCTCTACCATTTCTCCAAGTAGGCGCCAATTTTATTGGTTGGATATTCACTAGACTGGAGGAAAGGACAATCCTAGAGAAAAAATCTGCAAGGGGATCACTTCTAGCATGTTCCCCTCAAACCTCTTGATCAGTGAGAGTGAATTTAAGGTCACCTCCCACTATCAAGCCTTCTTCGCAAAGTAATCCAGAATCAATAATTGGTTGCCAGGACAATTCTCTATCTTTATAGGGTGCATAAAAATTGAGCAGTTTATACCTTCCTGTAGACTGTTTAAATTTTCCTTCCATATAAATACCTGCAGATGTTCCATAAGCACAAAACTCAGCATAAGTTGGGTTCCATCCACTTAAAATTCCACCTAATCGACCATTAGGATTTAAAGAAACTACATCCCACTTCGAAAGGAAGTGAAGGAAGAGTCTTTTTTCTTTCTCAACATCCACTAACTTTTCTTGTAAAAAAGTAACATCAAGATTCACCTAGTTCAACAGTAATTTGAGGACAGTTGTTTCAGTGGGTCCCCCAAACCCACAAAGATTAAAAGACAAGAAAATCTTAAGGGGAACTCAGAAGACATTTGTCTTTCTCTAAGGGTCGGGAGGGGAACTGTATCAGGGTTAGAGTTTAAGGAAACAGGGAGGGAAGGAACTATAGAACAACCTAAAACAAATCCCACGGGGGATATCATTCCAAACTGAGCCAAACCATATTCAGTGGCCCGAGAGGGTTTTTTGGGGAAGTGAGGTTTAGGATTTTTCCTGAGGGTCACGTTGGAGTGATCTGAGGAGTAAGGAGGTAAAGACGTATAATTAGTAATGGGAAGTAGAGTGGGGGACAAAGATTCTGTAACTTTTGTTGAAAGATTATGTGAAACATCTAAAACATAGAAAATAGGTTCACTAGTGGGATCCGCACCAAATTCAACACAGGGGACTAACGGAAGTTATGTTGAAACAGTAGGGATAGCGCTCGAATCACCTCCTAAAATATTCCCCGATCTGGTGTGCTTTTCAAACTCCAAACAACCGGTAGGAGGTTTTTCAAACGTATCTTTTACAGGGGGGAATATAGGTTGTGTTTCCTCGAGGGAGGAAGGTTGGTGATTAACATCGGTTACATCTTTTGAAAGTAGGCTCTGTCTTCAAATTTTTTCATTAAAATATTCCAGAAATCACCAAAGATTTATAAGACCCAACTTTCATTCTCTTTTAAATAAAGAAGCTCTTCAGGGGAGAGATTAACAAAGAAGGAAGGAAAGAAGAAGTTCATCTTACCTAAAAATGAGCCTTTGTCAAAAGGACCAGAACAGAAAACTTCAGCTTGATCGAGAGTCATCCCAGGATGTACTATATCACAACTGAGTTCCCTGGTGCCAGAACAAGACGCCTTTAGATGACCCATTTGCCAATAAGAATGGCATCTGAAAGGTTCCCTTCAAAAATCAACTGACTGGAAAAAATGAGAGTAACCCAATGGATATGTCGATAACATCAGGTAATCCTTTAGTGAGATCCATATCAACTAACACCCATACAAGCCTTTTGTTGTTCCAGCGGAGAGACTTCTCATTGAAAAAAACAAAACTTCCTACCGAGTTTGCAACAGCTTCAAAGATCCTTACGGACCAGAACTCGATGGGGAAGTCGAGTAGAAACATCCATAAGTTTATTTTCGTAAAGATTTCCGTAAGAGGGTTAAAACCAGGCACCCATATTTTCAAAATTAAAATACCTCTGCCTAAAATCCAAGGAAAGCCTAAGATTCTCAGAAGATCACTCCCGGCAAGGAAATGAAAAACCACCTCGTGGTTTGAAAGCAGAATAAACCTAGGACTATATCCAACAATAGGATTCCAACAACCTAAAATCCACTCTGACAATTGAGATTTATTCAGCTTGGTGTAGAAAAATTTACCCACAAGGGCTTTCTCTGATAGACCGGCAACCCTGTCCATCTCTATATCTTTACTGAGAACACATATTGAATTTGCTTTACGGATTTTCTAGTTCTTTTTTCTGCGTTTAAGTTGAGCTTTGGTTCCAGTAGATCTATTATTTCATGTCGAGAAGAACTATACACAGGAAAATTTGTTTAAAGAACTCTGGGACTGCTCCTTGGGGGAGAAAACGGAACAGGTAGCAAATGTGAAACACCAATACAGTGTGGAGAGACGAGACATGGAGAAGTAGCTTTGCAACCTTCCCGAGGGAGATCTCCTGTGTGATACCCCAAAGGGTGTGTGTTCTTCATGTGATCAGGACCAGGTGGAGAGCGTTTGATAGCCTCAGAAGACACTTGTCGTGGGAGCTTTGAAAGCAGAACTATAGGCACTGTAACTTTTTTCGATCCATCTGTCATGGGACGTAAGCAATCATACATTAACTTGTATGTCTCATCCACCAAAAATAGTCCTTCTCTTGCCCAAAGTTCATCCTCATCAACCCATGATAGGTCTACTGGGACCGCCATCTAAACACCCAAAAAACTAGTATCCACATCAACAGTCATAGACCATGGACTTACATCTCTCTCTGAAGGAAAAGTAGACTTGACACCTGAGTACACCTAGGAGAAAATGATAGAAAAAGTAGTCTCATCTAAGCTATGAGGTCGGAGAACCTATTGACTACAGGGGGGACCCTATCCACAGTGTCAGACATGTGCGCAGACCCTAGCGACTATTGAAACACTAACTTTACTTCTAATGTTACACACTGCGGAATGTCGCTCTTTCATAATACAGTTTAAATGATTGCTTTCATAAATATAAATTTTATTTTAATGATAAATAAATTATTAAAATTTATAAAAAAAAATAATAATTAATAAATAATATTCATAAAAAAATCATTCTTAACAAACTATTTAAATATGAAATACTCTACATAATTTATTTTAAAAACTATAGTATAATAATCAAATTATATAATAATAATAATAATCCATTTTTAAGGTCACGGTCAAGCGAGACACCTAATTGGTGTATGAGACCCCCTTTTTTATGGGACAATGGACCCCCTTCGCCCAACAATTTAACTGATAAAGTCTACGGAGGTATACATACCCTACCTATATATCACTTTCATAATATAGTTTAAATAATTGCTTTCCTATCTTATAAATTAAAAATATAAATTTTATTTTAATAATAAATAAATTATTAAAATTTATTAAAAATAATTAATAAATAATATTCATAAAAATCATTCTTAAAAAACTATTTAAATATTAAATACTCTACATAATTTATTTTAAAAACTATATTATAATAATCAAATTATATATACCTCTATATTATTTTCATAATATAGTTTAAATGATGGCCTTCATATCTTATAAATTAAAAAAGATAAATTTTATTTTAATGATAAATAAATTATTAAAATTTATAAAAAAAAACAATTCATAAATAATATTCATAAAATCTTATAAATTAAAAATATAAATTTTATTTTAATGATAAATAAATTATTAAAATTTATAAAAAAAATAATTAATAAATAATATTTATAAAAAATAATTCTTAACAAACTATTTAAATATTAAAT
>ML778644.1:206153-228657 GCA_009831015.1 Picea engelmannii | reverse complement strand
CATGAAGCCCCTAAAGCACCATATATCTTCCCTCTATGCATGTCTCTAAATACATGTTTCTATTTACTAAAATTAACTTACTTAATTATTTTTAAAAGACATCCATGTTCTTCATGAAGTTGTTATTTTCTCAACATTACTTAGTATACTAATTGGTTATGGATAGGTCATACACATTATTGGTGAAGCTATGCATTTTACTCGACATTGCTTAATAATAATGTATTTATATGTATTGAAACTCATTAAAGCCACTTTAAGAACCAATGAGAGACAAACCCCTATAATTTCAACATTCCCTTCATACCTCACTTTTTCTGCGTGTCCAAAAGACTAATTGATTGATGTATTTTATGTAGTAGATATTAAGTTTACCTCCATAATAAAAGGGGAGCATCGACATGTCTCAATGAAGGTAGTGACGAATTGGGTGTGTTATGTATTGGAAGGATTGAATTATTTTCATAATCATAACCCTTGCATAATTCAAAGAGATCTGAATTGCAATAGTATACACATGAATGGTAATAGTGATGTTTTGAATACCGTGGAGTTGGATTTTTCTACTATAGTGGCAAATGATCACACTGCACACACTATCATTTGTACATCAGAATTCATGGCTCCAGAATTATATGAAGAGGATTATAATCAACATATAGATGTTTATTCGTTTGGCATGTGCATACTGGAGATGGTCACTCTGGAGATTCCTTACGGCTAGTGACGTAATGTTGCTCAGATTAATTAGAAGGTGATTCCTGGTATAAGACCTACATCATTGCAAAAGGTTATCAATTCATAAATGAGGCAATTATTGAAAAAAGTTTGGCGCCAACGTCACTGAGGCCTTATGTTGTAGAGATTTTGATGGACCATTTTTTAAGAGGAATCCAAGTGAAGATCTAGTACATGTACATGTTAGACACTCTACTCTTTATTGAAATTAACTTGTATAATAATATTTTATGTTTTGCTACAATTTTGTGAAGTTTAATGCAAAACAAATCACATAATGTAGTATGTAATTTCCAGAGTAAAGTGTTGGAATTCTATAATAAATGTTAATCAGAAGTATCGAGTATAAACTGTATACAAAAATGCATCAGACACTTCAATTTAAGAATAGTAGATACATTTGTACATAAAAAGTAATCCAATATCAAGAATATACATATTACACCAATTCATAAATAAGAAACTTATGTATCCCTGTAAATCTTACCCAAAATACTAAAATGATAAGATCCTACTTAAAAATTTACAGATGTACAATATTCTAGAGAAAAAGTTATATTTTTAATACTCCAAACAGAGATAACGTCATAAGAAGACATGTTAATAGTAGCTCTGTAAAGTAAATAGAGTTGAACTCTTTAGATACAGAATGTCTTAAAAACACTCAAAGAGATATGTCGACCTCCAAACCATTGTATTTATTACTCATCAAAAATGTTGTTCTTCTTGATTTGAGCATTCACACAACGCTTTCTTCTACAAGAGATTCAAGTGATGTTCCCATTTCCAACAGAATGCCACCTTCTCGGTGGCACGTAGGTTTTTGAGGCTTCTGATATGTGTGGTTGTGCGATTTAAATTCTTTCACGCATTAAAAAATATGTCAATGACTCATTTTTTGTCGACAATGTAGGTGAACGAGCGGCCATAACGAGACAATATCTAGCCCATGATTCTTTCACAATTTAGATTGGAATCAAAGGATGGACACTAGTTTTACTTTTAAGCATTATGTTATCATATTGTTAGGGTTTTGGGTTTCCAATACATGCAAAAAATGATTAAAAATTCATATAAGAAGGTTTAACGAGATGTGATCCCACGACCTCTGAGTTCACTATACATAGTAGAGAGTGTTTTGTACTGGCAGTGGAGGAGGGAAAAAAATGATTAAGATGTAGATGAGGTTTGGGTTTGGTCTTCAACTTTGTACACACCCACTTTGGTATTAATATATTCATCAGCATCACTTACACCATCCAATTGATAACAACTGGGTTGGTTAAGATAACGAAAGGATCTTGGATTTCCCAACTTATATATTTTAATATCCTGAAAAACATCACAAGGCAATTTGTAAGTTGTGATTTATTGTATAATGTTATTCAAATCGGATGAGTAAATATGATGGATACTTCCAGCATTCCACCAAGTCTTGGACCAAAATAGTAAATTATTGTCCATATAAAGTATCAGACAGATGATAACATGCCTTAGGTGGACAAAGGTATGTAATGAAAGGATCTTGGATTTCCCAACTTATATCTTTTAATATCCTGAAAATATCACAAGGCGATTTGTAAGTTGTGATTTATTGTATACTACTATTCAAATCAAATGAGTAGATATGATGGATACTTCCATAATTCCACCAAGTCTTGGACCAAAATAGTAAAGCATTGTCCATATAAAGTATCAGACAGATGATAACATACCTTAGGTGGAGTAGTGCAAAGCAGGTAAAAACAATGATAATTGTTTCCTGAAATGAAACTTGACAGACACGGGACCTTTCTAGAAGGTAGGTTCTCACAGCAGCTCATGATATCCTTCAAGTCTTGTCGAACTAAAGCTCCACAAATTTCCCAAAACAACTGAAAAAAACAGGTATACTTGTCATGTTAGTCTAACACAAGAGATGGTGAAGATCCATAAGAAATCCTATAGAATAGTAGGCCAATGGAAATACAATCTCCCATACCCCAATCCTCTATGTTGAAATTGTCTTTGTCGTATTTTGTGTTCTTTTGGTGTATTTTTCCAATTTGGCTTTGTGTAGCCCACTTGTGCATGAGTTGGAATATCTTGTAATGGGCATTGTTTTTTACTCTTAGAAAACTCGTTATCTGAGGTTTTTACACTTGCTCGATTTGGTTCCATCTGTCTCTAGATATACTTTGTGTCCATAGTTCAAATTTATAAAGGAGTATTGGGGTTATGAACATTTGAAAAGGGGTGTGCAACATTTACCAGTCCTAAGTCTTTGTTATCTTGTATCTATTTTGTGGTAGGAAGATTGTGTTCCTCCCTCCTTGCAATGTTTTTCTTGTGCTTCGTGTCTAACTTTAAATTCTCATTGAAATATAATCGCAAATATTTATAGTTTTGAGTTATTTCTGCAACATTAATTTATGAAAAAAAAACACTAAAAAGACACTAATTAATCCTATATGTTGCATAGTATCCTAGTTGTTAGTATCAAATCATTTACATACAACATTATCTATATGATATTATTCCTATGTTCATCCCTTTATAAATACTTAACTTAACCTACTCTTGTAATCAACTTTAACGGTAAACAATTATTGCCTGTTATGTTAATGTGGTTTAGGTAAGGTTTTAAGAGGGAATAAAAAAGAGAGGGCTTCCAAAAATTCTCAAACAAATTATTAAAACATTGTTTATTTGAAAAATCGAACCTAATTTTTTTTAAATACCATTCAACTTAACCAATTATATTATAACTTTAGTTTAAATATATTAATAAAAATACCATTCAACTTAGCTAATTATAAAGTTATAAAATAACTTTAATTTAAATATATTAAATATATAATTATTATGAATAATATTTCTTAAGTATATAATTAAAATATATTGATTTCCTATTAAAAAAAAAAATCTCAAATTGTTAAAGATTTTTTTAATTATTAAGTAATATATAACTTTAAGGTTTTCCATTTTAATTATAAATTAAAATTGTTAATAATTAAAAAATAATAACACAATAAATACTACAAATGTAATATATTAAATTCTTATTGATTTTAAAAATTATAATTCTTAAATTGAATTTTTATTTTTTATATACATTTTATAACATAGCATAAGTAATATAGATGTAACTTATAATAATTAAATTGAATTTTCATCTTTTCATACTTTTTATAACATATTAAGAGTGAAATGTATCATTTGTGTAAAGTGTATTAATTAAAATCAAAACATAATAAATTTTAAATTTAATTTAATTTTTTTTTAAATTGAATTTTATATATATATATATATATATATATATATATATATATATATATATATATATATATATATATATATATATATATATATATTNTATATATAAATTGAATTTTCATATTTTTATACAGTTTATAACATATTATGAGTGAAATGTATCACATTTATAAAGTGTATTAATTAAAATCAAAATATAATAAATTTCAAATTTAATTTAATTTATAATTTTTTTAAATTAAATTTGTATATAGGGAAAATAAATTTTTATTTTTATTTTATATAAAATGAGGGAAATTTATCACATAATTAATATTTATTAAATTTTATCTTTTATAGAGAAATCTAACAAAATAATTAATATTTATTAATTAAAATAGTAAAATTTAATTTAAATTTATTTAAATTTTTAATGTTTAATATTTGTTAAATTTTTAGAATATTTGAAAATGTTTTATAAAGTTATATAAAATCAGTTTAGAGAGAGTTATAATTGGTATATGCATGTATTTGAGTTGAAATAGATGTTAGGAAGAATTTTAAATACACATATATTTTGGATCATGAGAGCATAATATTCACATGCAAAATATGTTATATTTAGAATATTTACAAACTACTTTTCCACATACTTCATTTAATCTTTCCCAAGAAAAAATGAACCAAATGAAACCAAAAAGATGAAAATTTCTAAAGGAATTGAATTTAGATATTGACATTGATTAGAATAAGGTAATTCAAGACCTACAAATGTTGATTCACCAATCTACTCATTTTTCATGAGATAAAGTACAAGAAAAGAATATTGAACTTTCCTCCTCAAGGAACAAAGGTATCTTATTTACTATGTACTTGTACTTTCTTTTAGTTGTATCTTATTTTGAGAATTTAAAAAATATGATTTTCTTTTTTTAAAGAAATAAAAATTAAGATTTTATTTTATTTTTCTTAAATCAATAATTTATAAATGTAAAGAGGTATCAAATTTTTTAATAATATAATGAATAATCTTTTACACTTATTTTTCTATTATATATTTGTTTATAAGAGAGGGGCTTTTGAGAATATAATGGTTAATAGATTATATTGTTAGTATATTTATTTATTTATTTATGGTTAGTTTTTTTTTAAATAAAAATTTTCAGCAACAAATTATATATATATATATATATATATATATATATATATATATATATATATATATATATATATATATATATATATATATATATATATATATATGAGTTTGTTTTTTTAGGTCACAAGTTCAAATCTAGTGAGATAGGGTATGTATACCTTTCTAGATTTTACCCGTCAAAGCCCTCGTTGAAGGGGTCTCATATACCAATTTGATTTTTGGCTTGGTCCTGACCTTAAAAATAGATTATTATTAATAGTATTATATTTTGCTTCAACTTATAAAAATACCCTACAATAACAATAATTGATTTATTATATTGTGAAATTCTTTTTCAAAAATGCATATCACTCAATAATTGTTTTACTATATTGTGAACCTCTTTTTAAATACCATATTCACAAAAAAAATTATCAAGACTTTATAAATAATACAAAAATTTATTCACAAAAATTTGGTTCATCCTACACAGTGGTAATTTCATTTAAACATATGATTAAACTCAAATCATTCAATTAAAGTATGCATGTTAGAAGTGATTCACATAACATCCATCATTAATAACACAACAATAATTATTCACTCACATATACCTATCCATCATTAATAACATAACAGTAATTATTCACTCACATATACTTATGTCCATAAACTCAAATGCCAATGTTTAATAGTGTTCCATAAATAATAAGAAATGAAAATACAATTAGTTCATAAGTAAATTTAGTTGTCATGGTCAAAATGGAGTTTTACAAACACTTGTGAGCAAATTATGTTTTTGGAAGTGCAGTGACAACTCATTGCTAGATTCCAATGGGAAATAATCATAAAATGTGTTGAAAAATGATGTGTGGTGGTAAACCGTTAGCCCACACAATGTTAGCATTGTTAGGCGGTGCAAGCTAAATTGTCATTGCAATTAAAATAAATAGAAACCGTGAATTTTAATGCTTTTGTAATATGTGAAATGTTACACATTAACCCAAAACATTATAAAAAATTAAAATGACAGAATGGATCTAACAACAGAAGAACTTCTTGAGACCTTAAAAATCTTTAAACTAGAGAAAAGTCCTGGACCCGACGGTTGGTCGGTTGAACTATTCTTACATTTCTTTGATCTTATGGGACAAGACATACTGGATGTCATTGAAGATACGAGAACAAGAGGGATGGTGAGTCCTCATTTGAACAAAACTTATGTGGTTCTAATTCCAAAAACTAATCTGCCCCGATATTTCTCAGACTTCCGCCCAATTTCTCTCTGTAATCTATGTTACAAAATCATCTCCAAAATTATTGCTGTCAGAATCCGACCCTTCCTCTCGCGGGCGCTCTCCGAAGAACAGCTTGGTTTCCTCAAAGGAAGACAGATCCTGGATGCAGTGGGCACGGCACAAGAATGTATCCATACCATAAAGACAAAGAAACAGCAAGCCATCCTCTTGAAGCTGGACCTAAAAAAGGCATTTGACTGTTTAAACTGGAACTTTCTTCATCTCATCTTAATTCAATGCGGATTTGGCTCTGCAGTTACAAACTGGATAATGGGTTGCATTTCTTTGGCAACATTGGCCATTTTAATTAATGGAGAAGCTACTAATACCTTCAGTTGCGAGAGAGGACTCAGACAGGGCTGCTCCTTA
The DNA here is from genome assembly GCA_009831015.1 of Picea engelmannii. NCBI lineage: Eukaryota > Viridiplantae > Streptophyta > Pinopsida > Pinales > Pinaceae > Picea > Picea engelmannii. Next base: position 221,880 of record ML778644.1, on the reverse strand, counting down.
TCCCCGCTTCTTTTCATTTTGTCTCTGGAAGGCCTCAGCACATTATTAAAGATCAAACAAGCAGAGGGCCTTTTGAAAGGAGTCAAAGTGGCAGGGCCGACTCATATTCTTCATATTCTATTCGCTGATGATGTTTTAATCATGACTTATGCTAATTTGGCCGAATGGACTATTATCCACTCGATCCTCTCTTCTTTTTGTGTTGTTTCAGGTCTTCAAATCAACGCCTCCAAATCCAGCTTCTTACTTTCAAAGGTATCGGACTCTTTAAAACTCGAATTATTCGAGCTATTTGGCATTGATGGCAAAGAATTGGAGGAGGGCTTTCAATATTTAGGCTTTTACATAAAAGCTACCAGATACACATCAAAGGATTGGACCTGGCTCGTTGACAACTTCAAAGACCGAATTCTTAACTGGAAGAATAGATTTCCATCTATGGGTGGAAGATTCATCTTGATCAAGGCTGTACTGGAAAGCCTTCCAGTATACTGGATGGCCATAGCACACACCCCAGACTCTATTTTGAAATCACTCAGACAGCTCATCTTCACCTTTCTCTGGTCTGGCTGCAAGAAGACCAAAAGCTATCATCTCTGCAAGTGGGAGGTCCTCTCCAAGCCTAAGTCGATGGGAGGCTGGGGCCTCAAACATCTGCCATTTTTTCAACAAGCTCTCACGACTAATACCTTCTGGAGGTTATTAAACAAACCAGGAATTTGGAGCACTGTTATCAAAGCCAAATATTTACATCATCTTCCATTCCATATCTGGATCAGATTTGCGGAGGCACGTCCTGCAACCGGTTCACAGTTGTGGAAAAAACTATCTGCCACCCTCCCGATCATTCTAAAGTGGCTAGCGTGGGATCCTGGGGACGGCCGTATGATAGAAGTCGGCCGAGACTGCATTCTCGACCTGGACAGCAATGCCTTCCTTTCTACCGCTCTCCAAACACAGTTGCACAGCAAAAATTTATTTTTTTTACACCAATTCTATATTACATCTGCTACAGGCTCCCTCGGCGGCACTTGGCTATCCAGAGCTGATCTCCATTTGAATCCGGAACTTTCCACTGAATGGGATAAATTCGCCCAACGTCTCAAAGCTTCTGGCATTTATCTAAAGACAAAGGTGGATAATCTGATCTGGACGGGGGGCGATAGAACAGGCAGAATTTCTGCCAAAAATGTTTACATTGCCCTGGCCGACTTAGCCTGGAACACAACTTTAGCATCCTGGAGACAGAGGATTTGGAAGGCATCTTGCCCATTAAAATGCAAATTATTCTCTTGGCTCTTGTTAGAAAACAAATTACTCTTCTGGGACAATTTGCAGACGAGAGGCTGGGTGGGACCAAGCCGTTGCTCGCTTTGTTCCCAGGACATTGAAACCGCTCTGCATGTTTTTGTGCACTGCTCCTTTACCCGTGAGCTTTGGACTGCTACTACTGCAACTTTAAAGACCCCAAATCAGTGGATTGGTAACTCAATTTTGTCTTGCTTCCAACACTGGATCAGCAATACTACCACTCATTCTTTGCTTCCAGTCCACATTTGTTGGTTCGTATGGAAGGCCAGAAATGAGGCACTCTTCAATGCTAAGAAGCCTTCCATCCTTCACACCAGCTCTCTCATTTTGCCGGCTGCACACCTTTCGGTTAGGACTCATCAAACAAAACCAATGGTTAGGCGGCCTCTTCATATCCTTGTGGACAGGGTGGTGGCCTGGTTTGACGGGGCTTCACAATTGGGAGGCTCGCAGTGTGGAGCAGGGGGGCACATAAAGATAAATGCTCATTCGAGTATTCGTTGGACATTGAATTGCTGTCAGGGCACCAACACCAAGGCGGAGCTCATTGGGGCTTGGACCTCACTCATTTTGGCTATTCGCCACACAGATGTTTTGCTCCTCCTTGGCGATTCCAAGATCACCATTGATTGGCTAAATGGAAAAGCTGATCTCCAAGTGGTAGCCCTTAATAGCTGGAAGACAAGGACCAAAGATGCCTCTCTACTCTTCAGGAATCTTACCTTCCAGCACATTTACCGCGAAGAAAACAAAGTGGCTGACTCACTCTTGAAAAAAGCCTTGCATCTTCCCCCGAATCAAATTCTCTTTTCATATTGGGAGGATGGACATGAAGGCATTTCACACAAGTTAAATATTTGATCTGATCCTCATCTGCAATATCCAATTTTTGACAAAATGCAGAATTTGTAGGGACTTAGATGATTCGAATCCATGAAAATGTGGAATGGGCATGATCAGTCGGTGACACCGTCATGTAAACTTTTATATCCTTTTGAATATAAAGAGCATTTTTTTCTCGTGAAAAAAGTGTGAAATTATTAGTCCCGTGGGATGTTCCTTTTATCACTGTATTTTATAGTTTAAAATAAATAGAAACCGTGAATTTTAATGCTTTTGTAATATGTGAAACCACAAATTTGACAAGGACATTTATTGTAGGACATTAATTGTTTTAATATGGATTTCTCATAAGTAAGTATTTTAATATTTATTTATTTTTTTGTTGAGTCAAAGATTTGGATATGTTGTTGTCAAAAATATCTTGAGTGATTTGATAAGTTAATAAGGTGGTAATGCATATTGAAATTAACTCCATTATCCATCAAATCTAAATCTAACAGTTAGAGAAGCAACTTTGTTTTGTTAGAGGTTGCAAAATATTTCATTTAAACATAGTTTCCTACACTTATCTTGCTATAAAAGGCCTTAAATACATTGTATACAATGATCCTCATCTTTGTTCATTGATTTTTTTTTTAATGAATAGGTATTTCTATTAACATGATACATGTTTATGATAGGAACATTATATTTCGAACAGAGGAGGATTAATATAAAGCACCATGATTCCCTAACCCAAATCAACGATGGAGAGGAAGTTATGGGTGTGGGCACGGTTGGATCTTCAAAAGAAATGATGTTGGGAAAATGGAAAAACAAGCACAAGACATAAGGGAAGCAATGTGACGCCAAACATTATTACGAGTATAAATGTGCATGTAACATTGATTTCTATATATAAATTCCACGTGTCAATTGAATCAACCCAAATCCATCTAAATTTCGGTTTCATCTTGTGAAAATTATAATTAAATTAAACCCAAATACATCTAAATTCCAATGTGAGGTTAGATATCTAAAACTTACAACCTATACAATATAAAACCAGGGTGTACATGGGTTTGACAAAGTGTTGAAACAAGTAGAGATTGAAAGAGGTATAAATTTTATAAAAATGGTGGTATAAATTTATAAAATCCTAGAGAAGAGTATTTATGAATATGGTTGTCATTAAAATTATGAAAATTTAAATATTTGAAAACTCAAAGCGAAAAGCACTTGATTGTAGTGAAAAAATTTACACTTACACCAAATTTCAACCCTAGCGCCTGATTTGAACCATGATTTTTGTTTTCGGATCCCTTCACGGACTTTTGTTTCGGCGAAGCCAGGCGAATATTTTTTTGTCAGTGGTTTAGAACACCCATCGTTACAAAGCCAAACAGTCTAACCGAAAAAAGAACAAATCTTTGGTGCCCTCAACGCCTAACAGTCTAAATGTCTACAAGATGGAATTGGTGCATAGTTTGTCCGTAAAATACAAAAAAAAAGTTTTTTTTTTTGGTTAAAAACTTTAAAACGAATACAATTCATAACATAAATTTGACAAACTGCTTCGTTTTGAAATTTTGACCCTGATTACCACGATAAAATTTAATCAAAAATTCAATATGTATTGATTTACAAGAAGTGAATATCGATATCTTTTTACGGAAGATAATTACAACTGAGATATGTTCAAAATAAGAAAACTCTTCATCGACCATGGCATGGATGACCTTTGATTTCTTCCATTCAGATTTAAAGCAGTAAGCAGAGTTGTTACTATTATGGAAAATTGACTTCTCCATTCCATTTGTGATATCCTGCAGTATATGAAGAGTAATCAATACTCTGCAAGGACGCCAGGAAAAACCAATCTTGCATCACTGCGATCTTGAAGTTTGAAAAACCCATGAAACCATTGAATTGCATTCTCTAACAAAGAAATCTGTTAGACTCACAGATGATGAAATATCAATAACCACCCCAAAGGCCTCTGCGAGTCTCTACGGGAAATGCACCTGTACACATTCTCAAACTGTATACCCAACAAGAAACAAAATAAACAAATCTTCAAAACCCGATGTGGCCTCCAAGACTATAAGAAGTGGCGTGTACTAATGAGGTGCATTTCTTTTATTGATGGTATCAACAAATAAACTTGTATCCTCTTTCGTATTCCCCTGTGGCACATCCACCACGTTGGATTCGATCACAATGGTTTCGGGCTTCCCATTTATAAGCCTCTCATGTAGAGTTGTGATGGATCGATAATTGCTCAGCATGTGCTCGCCTCCCATGATGCTAAAGCTCAGAATATGCTGGTCCTCGTCCAGAATGTCCAGTCGCTTAGTGCCTGTGGCCGCATGGAGACTGGAGACAACTCGAATCTCCCTGAGGCAACCGACCTTGACCTTCAGATCCCCCTCACCTCAAATGAAACAGGTGCGGACAAAGTTCTTATAGACTTGAGGCTCGTCGAATATCCGAAATTCAGTCGAAAACCTACATGAAAGAAGGAGGGCGCCGCTAGGAAGCCGAGGGAAGGCGGAGTAGAATTGATGGATTCCCATAGTTTGTCTTATCAATCTTTACGTTTCAGGGAGGTAATCATCTCGACAAGTGGGAGGATAATATGGCAGGGAATACAAAACTAATTAGATCGGATAGGATGGTGGGGGATACGAGACTAATAAGATTGAATATTGCTATGTAGTTGTTGAATATTGGTTTTGAAGGATGGCACAGGTTACAAGAATGGTTTTGAAGTACAACATGGTTGGTAAGAATGGTGGTTTTTGAAAACCTGTCAACTGAGTTGATAGGTTTTCTACAAAACCTAACACTAAATATGCTTGCTATGCAACTGTTGAATATTGGTTTTGAAGGATGGAATAGGTTACAAGAATGGTTTTGAAGTACAACATAGTTGGTAAGAATGGTGGTTTTTGGAAACCTATCAACCAGTTGACAGGTTTTCTACAAAACCTAACACTAAATATGCCTTCGGCATAAGTAAATATAATTTAAATGATTTATTTCATACTTCATATTTCATATTGATGATTGTGACTTAATGTTATTACTTTAATCATTTAAATTAAAATCCCACTTTATAAGTATGAATAGGAATCCTATAATTTAATCATAGATTAAAAAGTCATCAAAAAGTGTTTTCTTGATGAGGATATATAAATCCTTTAAAACATTTTTTTTTCTCTAAAATTTTGACTATCGTTAGAACTTAAGCAATGCATTCCCACTTGTAATTACATGTTTACGCAATGCGTTCACACTTGTATTTACATGCTCACGGGTACATAGGTACAGGCTATGCTCATAGGATTAAGAAAGAAAGTCTAATTCTTTCTCCTTTTCTTCATGAATGAAAGAAATTAGAGCAGTGATGGAGAAGGTCACGACATCGAGCCCAAAGTTGTCAATGCCATCTAGGAGCAGAAGCGTATTTAGAGAACAAGCCTTGGTTTTCTGGTGCTACCCTCTGATATGGCCAAAGATCAGGACGTCGACGTTGTGTGGATATTTCAGGCCTCCCAGCGAGACATGGAAATCGTAATCAGAGCGCTCGAGAGGGAATTCTACTCCAGACTACACAAAAGCATCATAATCGAGACTTCGAATGATAATATTGTGGGAAGTTCCACGAGCGAGGTAGAATCGTCGTCCACGTCCAATTGTGATCTGGGCATCCCTTCCCAAAAAATTGCAAACATTGAAGTTTCATATTCAATGGTGGGTCAATCTAAGACTTTGGAGACACGAACCCCACCCTCAGAGGCACTGTCAAGATCCTGTAATAATCAAAGATCCATCTCGGTGATGAATAATGTCATCATCAAGAGGCGGTCGCGAAGGGGAAACCGAGCTCCTCTCACGATTATGAGGGCACATCCCTCTAATTTCCAGGCAATGGTTCGGGAGATGACAGGTCTCCCCCTCGAAAACAGTAGTAGGGCAGCCCCCTCTCTCTTGAAACCCTACCCAAAACGGTCGGAGGGGACCAACCCCTCTCTCTTGAAGCCACAGCCAAAGCAACCCGACCAGATCGGTAGAAATATCATTCCCTCCACGTGTGGGGTTTCCTGCTACCATAAACGGATTATTTGGTACTTGTCCTAATTATCTGCATCCAACAACCTTTTGCAACAATCTAGCAGATAATTCGGTGTATTCAATGGGCACTGTAACATCTAGTTCACATATGAATTCCTTCATAATTGATAAGGTTAACACATTACAAAGTCAGATTAACGCTTTCGCTCAAACGGATTTATGGAAATGAGCAATTCTTAGGCCAACTTTGGAAATTCATTGTTGGATTACTGAGAGGGGGGGTGAATCAGTAATAACGTAATTATAATCCTTTTACTTCAATTGTTATATAAATGTAGAATTATTATCCAATAATGAGCAGTAAGAAATAAACAATCACATACATACACAGTACACCAATGTTTTACGTGGAAACCCAAATCAGGAGAAAACCATGGAATGATTTTTTTTATATGTCTTGAAGAATTACATTCATTGGAAGCATCAACTTCCTTTTTTTTCTAGCCGCAACTGGAAGGAGGCTCCAACCCCGTAGGTTCTCGGGCTACAACCTGAGGGAAGCTCCAACTCCCCAATTCTCTGGCTACAACCAGAAGGAGGCTACAACCCCCTATGTTCTCCAGCTACAACCAGAAGGTGGCTACAACCACCTGTCCTTTCCTCGTCATGCCACCCAAAAGTAGAAGTAGAATGATGGAAACACTGTCGACCTGTCACTATGATATATATCGTTGTAAACCTGTACCAATAAATTTGAACCATGCATCAACTATGCATCAACCTGTACCTCAACCTGTAATCAACCTGTACCATAAACAAGTGCATCGACCATGCACCAACCTATACCAAATAACCTGTAATAAACTTGTACCATAAACAAGTGCATCCAACCATGTACCAAGTATGTACCAATCATGTGTCAACTACTCATCAACCAACACCATCAACTATACACCTCATGTATGTGCCAATTCATCAACTACTTGTCTCAACCATGTACTCAACATGTAACTCAACCAAAAGCCCTCATCAATTTCATCATCCGAATATTATTTGTAGCTATGTAATAGACCTAGTGTATATGATCACATTCCTACAAACCTTCCTTAACTTTAACAACAAGAGACTAGCATTTTCATCAAACTTTTCTTTAGTCTCACATTCCTAGTTTTGGATTAGTCAACAACCCTAACATGAAGTAATCATAACTTTGTACCTGTAATGTATAAAGATATGAAACTGATAAACAATTTTATTTAGTGTGTTTTATGCAATTCCTCCAACTTTCACTATTTGGAACCTCTCAAAAAAGGATTTATATCAAAAATGGCATACCTTGTTAAATTCTGACTTATTCTAGAGAGCGACCTTGTAGAGCGTGCCCTGCACGAAATATTTTCTGAAATGATATAAAATTGTTACATAGAATACTAAAAATTGTACCCTAACCAACACATTTGGTTTCACTAAATTTGGATCTGTTATGAAGAAGTTACGATGTTTTTACCCGAAACATATGTTTTTGACTAGTTTCAAGACTAGCCACAAACTCTATTTTCCACAGAGTGTAACTCCCAAAATACAATAACCCACAAGCTAAATTTTTTACCACAGATACTTGGATATGTTTTCTCAATGGAATAGAAATTTTACGGTCTGAATCATTATAGAAAAAAAGTTATAGTGAAAATGGTGAGATGACATGTAAATAACATACCTTAGAAAGCACCATCAAAAGAATTTATCCTTCCTTGCATTTCGGCCTTCTTTTCTTCACCTTCACTCAGAATTACAGTTTAGATATCCTTGGTTACCTCAGACACCTATATATATTCAATGTTCTTAAGTGTTTATTAAATGAGAGAGCCTTGCCTCTTATTTATACTCTCCAAGTAGCTTCCTTAAAAACATCTTCTAGGTCACTTGGCCGACTTTCCTTATTTTAGGGTTAACCAACTTCTAATTTATCCATTAAAATTATTATTGAAATAATTTATTTTGTATTCAATTTGAATTATAATACACTCATCACTTCACTTTATTATTTATCCTTTAAAAATCTCTTAAACCACTTTGACTACTTTGACCTTTTGGGGCTTCTAGATGACGTATGAGGGTCCTCCAACTTCGTAAGGCCATAACTCTCAAACCGTGAGGAGTTATGTGACATTCCACATACCACCAGAAATGGCATGACATGTACTATCCATATAGAATAGTATTATCTGAAAATATATCATAACTCATACTGTTACCCATCAAACAAACTTGGGTCCATTACCCAAACATGGGGTCTCCAACTTCTCATGGCCATAACTCTTTAACCGTGAGGAGTTATGTTACATTCCACATACCACCAAAAATGGTATGACAATAAATATCCATCTAGGATAGTTTCCCTGAAAAATTCACTATCCTTCATCTCATTATTCCACAATTAAGCATGGGTTCTCTTACTCTGCAAAGCATCTTCCCGTGAGGGCTTTCATCATAAGGGGGCCACTTTGGAGTTCATCCATATTTACTTTTTATTAACCATGACAAAACAATAATGAGTCATATTTACATCAAACAATATTGGGTCCATTACCCAAACCTTTGTGCTACGGGGATTTCTTCAAGGGTTGACATCAATGACAACCAACCTTAATCAATAATCTCCCGCTTTGGCATTGATGGAAACACTCTGATGCAATAATGAAATCGTATCACTCATTTTCCCCTTGGAACCATGCCTCTATCCTCCGCATCTGATAAATATTCTCCCCCTGGAACCATGCCTCTGTCCTCTGCATCTGATAAATCTCTCCCCCTTTGTCATCAATGGAAAAATTATCTTTCCATCCGAGGCTACTCCCCCTGACTGAACTGTCCTCTTATGGTGCTTCCTCCTGTACATCTAAGACATATAAGATAAGGATTCAAAAAGCATTCATTTTGGAGTATAAATAACTCCAAGTCTTTGGCAAAGATATTCAAAGGCTTCCCATGGAAGTGGTTTTGTAAAGATGTCTGCCACTTGTTCTTTTGTGCCCACATACTCAAATCTGATGTTCTTTTCTGCAACCTGTTCCCGTAGAAAGTGATACTTAATTGGAATGTGCTTCTTCTTGGAGTGCATCACCGGGTTTTTTGAGATACTGATGAAACTTGTATTATCAAAATATATTGGAATGGGCTCATCATACTCAACCTGTATATCTGTCAAAGTTTGTTTCATCCAAAGAACCTATGTACAACATGGTGTTGCTGAAATATACTCTGCCTCGGCTGTAGATAGAGATATTGATGATTGTTTCTTGCTTAGACATGATACCAAACACTCACCTAAGTAGAACGTTGCTCCATTGGTGCTTCGTCGGTCATCAATACAACCTGCCCAATCTGCATCTTTGTAGGCAATAAGTGATAGATCTTTTCCTTTTGGATACCATAATCCAAACTCTTATGTTCCTTTGAGATATCTGAAGATCCTATTTATTGCTAATACTTGTGATTCCTTTGGTGTTGCTTGAAATCGTGTCACTTGTCCAACTGTCTGCATTACATCTAGTCTAGATGTTGTCACATATAGTAGGATGCCAATCATTGACCTGTATTGTCTCTGATATGTAGACTTTGAATCATCATCTTTGCTCAACTTACAATTGGTTTGCATGGGAGTGATAATTGGTTTGCAATCTTCCATTCCGAACCTCTTTAGCATTTCTCTGATATACTTGGTTTGAGAAATAAAAAATTCCTTGGTTGCTTTGACGTCTCTAAATTCTCAGAAAGAAGGACAGTTCTCCAAGTAACGACATTTCAAATTCATTATGCATGTCTTTTGCAAATTTATGGCTTAACCTGTCATCATCACTACCAAAAACAATATCATCAACATAAACTTTAATTAATAAAATATTACCTTGACTTACCTTGATGTAAAGGTTGTTGTCTGCACTTCCTTTTCAGAACCCTGTCTGCTACAGATACTTATCCAGTCTGGAGTACCATGCTCTAGGAGCCTGTTTTAGACCATACAAGGCATTCTTTAATTTACACACATAGTCTGTTTTCTCTGACAACTGAAATCCTTTTGGTTGTTCAATGTAGACTTCTTCTTCAAGTTCCCCATTCAGAAAAGCTGATTTTACGTCCATCTGATATACTTTAACATTTTTGGAGCATGCATAAGCTAAAAGTAAACGGATTGCTTCCATTCTGGCAACTGGGGAAAATGTCTCTTCAAAGTCGATTCCTTCAATCTGTGCATATCATTTACATACCAATCTAGATTTGTTCCTTGTAACCTGTCCATATTCATTCAATTTATTCAAGAAACCCCATTTTTTGTCGATCACATTCTTATTCTTTGGTCTTGGAACCAATTCTCAAGTGTCATTTTTCTCTATTTGATCCAATTCTTCATCCATGGCCTTATTCCAAAATTCATCCTTGTTGGCTTCTTCAAAACAGTTTGGTTCAATTGTAGATAAGAGTGCTAGGTGTGTTTGTTCTGGTGAATAGATTTTTCTTCTAGTCACAACTCATTCATCTTTGTTTCCAATAATCTAATCTGAAGGATGATTCTTCTGTACTCGTTTGCTAGGTGTCTTTGGAGATACTTGTTGAACTTGTTGTTCTGCTTTTGTCGAATTCTCTTCATATTCATCTTCCTCTTCTACTTCTTTTTCATCTTCTTCTTCGAAAAGTTGTTCCATTGTTTTGTTTTCTTCTTCCTTTGATTATGGTATGCATGTTTCATCAATTGTTACGTTGATGTTTTCCACAACTTTGTTTAATCTTAGATTGTAACACATGTATGATTTCCTTGTACTTGAGTAACCAACAAGTATTCATTTGTCCACACGAGAGTCAAACTTTCCCATTCTTCTATCTTTTCTTTTGATGTAGCATTTGCTTCCAAAAACTCTGAAGTGCTTCAAATTTGTTGGTCTTCATTTCCATAGCTTGTAGGGAGTTTTATCAGTGTTGTTTCTGAGCATTACTCTGTTTTGAATGTGAATTGTTGTATGCACTGCCTGTGTACAAAAAATATCTGTCAACTTTGAATCCATTACCATTGTTTGAGCCATTTCTTGCACTGTCATGTTCTTTCTTTCAACAACTCCATTATGTTGAGGTGTCCTAGCAACGGAGAATTTCCTTTTTATTCCATGATTGTTGCAGTGGTACATAAATTCCTTTGAGGTGAATTCTCCTCCATTATCCGATATTAAGAATTTGATTCTTGAATCAATCTCATTTTCAATCATTTCCTTGTAGATCTTGAAGTTTTCAAAAGCTTCTAACTTGTTCTTAAGAAAGAAAACTGCAGTCATTCTTGTATAATCATCAACTAATAACATAAAGTATCTCTTGCCTTTTAAGCCTTTTGTTGTAGTTGGTCCAACTATATCAGTATGCACAATTTCCAGTGGTTTTGTTGTTGAATATTCCTTTGATTTGAACCTGGTCTTTGTTTGCTTTCCTTGTTAGCAATGCTTGCATAAAGTGTTGGTTGGTTTCGTCATCTAGGGCATTTCTCTAACTGCTTCTATTTTTTTGACTTTGACAAGGTTATCAAAATGCATGTGACCCATTCTCTTGTGCCATAGCCAACTTTCATCTTCCTTTCCTAGATAACACTTTTCATTTCCAATTTCTCTTAACACATATATGTTGCTTGAAGTTCTTGCAGCTGTAGTGACCAATTTCCCTGAACCTTCTTTTCTTATCTCACACTTTTGTGAATCGAAAGTAACTTTATGACCTTCATCACACATTTTACTCACACTTAAAAGATTATGTTTCATATCTTCTCCTAGTAGAACATTTTTTGCCTTTTCATTCTTGTTCCCAATTCAAACTGTGCCTTTTCCAATGATTTTGGCTGAATCATCATTTTCGAAGGAGACTGATCCATCTCTTTCCTTTTGTAATGTAAGAAACTTGTCTCTATCACCTGTCATGTGTTTTGAACATCCACTGTCAACATACCAACCATGTTTCTTTTGTTTAGCTTGTAGAGCGACTGTGCATTCTTCATTGCTATACTGATCTTTCTTTCTTATCCATGTCGTTTTCTGAGGTTCTTGTTTGTGACTATGTTGAGGTTCTTTAGGAGGGACTGTCATTCTGCAATTTTTGGCCATGTGTTCAAAATTGTTACATTTGTAACATTCCACTTCAGTGCTCAAAGATTCAAACCTGTTGTAACTTATTCTTTGTGTTTCACTAGGTATTCTTGAATAACCCCTTTGTGTATGGCTCTCAAAGTAGTTATTGTTCATGTTGTTAGCTCTGCAATTTACATCTTTATGTCCAAAATTATTACATGCATAACATAAACCAAAAAATATAGTTTGATACCTGGTAGTTGAAGATCTTATGAAAGGAGGTGCTCTTATGAATCATTCTTCTTCTTGAGGCCTGTCTATTTGTTGTTGATTTTGAAATCTGAATCTTCTCGGTGGAGGAGTGTCCATGTAATCTTCCTTGTATATCTTTTTATCCCCTTTGATTGTTTCTGCAAAGCTTTTTGGATTTGTTTCTTGCTCTATTGTTTTGGAGCTTGATCCATTTTCTGTCTGATTGTATCCAAGTCTGGACTTTTCAACATGAGATTTTTTACTACTGATAATGTCATCAAGAACTTTTGAGCTATTCTGCATATTTTTCTTTTGAATATCCTTTCTTAGTGTGAAAATCTCTACTTCCAGGTTTCCAATGATCATGTTCTTTCCTTCTAGTTGTTCTTTGAGTGCTTCTTCAATCTTTTATCTTCTTCTATTTGAACCTTCAATTTTGTGTTCATTTGTTCTAGTTCTTGAGTGTCTTTTTTCTTATCTAGTTCTTCCTATAGTTTCTTGTTTTTCTTCTTTTCTCTTCTGATAACTTCTATGGAACTCAATAATTCTTCTCGGAAGTCAACTTCTGCCTCTTCAATTTCTTCTTCATATGCTTCTTCATATTCTTCTTCGGAGTCTTCTTTATCAGTGTCTGCTACTGTCATGAATAGAACTCTCCATGTTTCATTGTCACTGACTTCATCTTCATATGATAATGAGATGTCCTCTTTGGTGCAAAAGATTTTCTTGAAAACTTTATTTGTAGTTCTTTTACCTTTATATGTTTGTCTGCATTTTGAGTAACCTTCATCATTTCTCTTTTTCTTATGACATTTGTTAGCAAAATGACCAATACCATCACAATTAAAACAAATTAAAGGAAGCTTACCTCTATACCTACCATTGGTTCCCTTGTTCAGTCTTTTGACGAAGTTGGCCACTTCTTCATCATCTTCCAAGATGCCATTGATGTTGTTATATTCTTATTGTTCCTTTTTATTTTGCTTTGATCTTTTGGATGCTTTGAAGGCTGTTTCTTTTACATCTATATTTTCCTGTTCAGTTCTCATCTCATATGTTGTGAAGATTCCATACAGTTCATCCATGCTTATTGATTTTAGATCCGATCTTTCTTCTAGTGTTGATATCTTAGGGTTTAATCTCATAGAAAGAGATCTTAGTACCTTTTGAACAATTACAGATTCTTTGATTTCTTGTCCCAATCCTATGATTGCATTCACTATTTCATCGACTCATAAGAAGTAGGTTGTGATATCTTCATCTTCCTTCATTTTTAGTTGTTCAAACTGACCTCTGTAAGTTTGAAGCTTTGCTGATTTGACTTTTGAATCTCCTTCATAAATATTTCGAAGCTTGTCCCAAATCTCTTTAGCATATTTACAATGTGCAACTTTGGTGAATATCGTATCACTGAGACCATTCAAAAGTGCATTTTTGGCTTTGGAATTGTTCTCACCGAGTTTCATTGCTTTGTCATTTATTGGTGGAATTGTTGGCGTTGTGTATCCATCTACAATTGATTGCCAAACTTGAAATCCCTGTGCATGTATATATGTCTTCATCCTTATGCTCCAAAAAGTACACTTTTGTCCATCAAATTGTGGTATTCCATTTTTATATGATTTGGTACTCTCCATGATCTACCTTTCAGTGGTTAAACTGATTTCTGAAGGAACCTACTCTAATACCAATTGTTGGATTACTGAGAGGGGGGTGAATTAGTAATAGTGTAATTATAATCCTTTTACTTCAATTGTTATATAAATGTAGAATTATTATCCAATAATGAGCAGTAAGAAATAAAAAATCACATACATACACAGTACACCAATGTTTTACGTGGAAACCCAAATCGAGAGAAAACCACAGAATGTTTTTTCTTATATGTCTTGAAGAATTACATTCATTGGAAGCACCAACTTCCTTTATTTTCCAGCTGCAACTGGAAGGAGGCTCCAAAACCCTAGTTTCTCAGGATACAACCTGAGGGAAGCTCCAACTCCCCAATTCTCTGGCTACAACCAGAAGGAGACTACAACCCCCTATGTTCTCCGACTACAACCGAAAGGTGGCTACAACCACCTGTCCTTGCCCCGTCATGCCACCCTGAAGTAGAAGTAGAATGATGGAACCACTATCAACCCATCACTATGATATATACCGTTGTAAACCTGTACCAATAAATCTAAACCATGCATCAACCTGTACCATAAACAAGTGCATCGACCATGCACCAACCTATACCAAATAACCTGTAATAAACCTATACCATAAACAAGTGCATCCAACCATGTACCAAGTATGTACCAATCATGTTTCAACTACTCATCAACCAACATCATCAACTATACACCTCATGTATGTCCCAACACATCAACTACTTGTCTCAACCATGTACTCAACATGTAACTCAACCAAAATCCCTCATCAATTTCATCATCCAAATATGATTTGTAGCTTTGTAATAGAATTGGTGTATATGATCACATTCCTACAAACCTTCCTTAACTTTAACAACAAGAGACTAGCATTTTCATCAAACTTTTCTTTAGTCTCACATGCCTAGTTTTGGATTAGTCAACAACCCTAACTTGAAGTAATCATAACTTTGTACCTATAATGTATAAAGATATGAAACTTATACACAATATTATTTAGTGTGTTTTATGAAATTCCTCCAAGTTTCACTACTTGTAACCTCTCATAAAAGGAGTTATAGAAAAAATGGCATACCTTGTTGAATTCTGGCTTATTCTAGAGAGCGACCTTGTAGAGCGTGCCCCGCACGGAATATTCTCTAAATTGATCTGAAACTGTTACAAAACATACTACAGACTGTACCATAACCAACAAATTTGGTCTCACTGAATTTGGATCCATTGTGAATAATTTACGACATTTTTACCCGAAACATCTGTTTTTGACTAGTTTCAAGACTAGCCACAAACCCTATTTTCCACGGAGTGTAACTCCCAAAATACAACGACCCACAAGATAATTTTTTAACCATAGATACTTGGATATGTTTTCTCAATGGAATAGAAATTTCATGGTCTGAATCATTATAGAAAAAAAGTTATAGAGAAAATGGTGAGATGACCTGTAAATAACATACCTTAGAAAGCACCATCAAAAGAATTTATCCTTCCTTGCATTTCGGCCTT
>ML778644.1:186569-199859 GCA_009831015.1 Picea engelmannii | reverse complement strand
CCAGACCCAGCAATGTGACAGAGGTAAGAAGTTTTTTGGGAGCCGCCCAATATTGGAGGAAATTTATTGCTAACTTTTCATCCATTGCAGCTCCATTACATGTTGTGACAAGTGTCAAGCAAGTTTTCCAATGGGGAGGCAAGAAACAGCAGGCTTTTGATACTTTGAAAGAAAAGATCAGTTCAGCGCCGGTTCTTGCACTTCCAAATTTAAGACAACCTTTTGAAATCCAGACAGATGCAAGTAATTATGCAATGGGAGCAGTTTTGCTACAGTATGGTAAGCCAATTTGTTTTCATTCTGAGACGTTTAATGGTGTCGTGATTAATTATCCTACTTATGATAAGGAATTATATGCATTGGTTCAAAGTGTTAAAAAATTGAAGCATTATTTGTTGGGAGAAGAAACCATTATTCACACCGATCATCAACCTCTGCAATACTTACAATCACAGACAAAGCTACAGCAAGCTAGGCACTTCAGATGGATGGGTTTTCTTCAACAGTTTCATTTGGTAATCAGGTATAAGAAGGGAATTTTTAACAAATTCGTTGATAAGCTTTCAAGGCCTATTATTAATGCTTCAGTTATTCTTAAGCAGAGTCCTATAATGCATGAAAGTTATGTGGAGCAATATGCTTTAGATACTGACTTTAAGGAAGTGTATGAAACTTTGTGCCACTCTAACCATGTTGAAGAATTGGATTATTATATGCATAATAATCTCTTGTATCATCTTGGCAAGTTGTGTATTCCACAGGGGGAAAGAATCAACATCATAAGAGAAGCGCATTCTTCTCTTATTGTTGGTCATTTTGGTGTAGGCAAGACAGTGGCTAATTTGCAAAGATACTTCTACTGGCCTAAGATGAATGAAAGTGTTTCACGATATGTTCGAGGATGTTCGTTGTGTGCTACAAGTAAACATAGTAATCGAAAGTTGGGTTTGTACACTCCACTTCCAGTTCCTTCTCAACCTTGGGAAAGTATTTCCATGGATTTTGTTGGTGGTTTGCCTATATCAAGACGAGGTCATGATTATCTTTATGTTGTGGTTGATCGATTTAGAAAAATGTGTATTTTGATGCCTTGTACTAAGCAGGTAACAGCAAAACAAACAGCACAGTTGTTCTTTCAAAATGTTTGGGTGCATTTTGGATTGCCTAAGTCCATTATTTCTGATCGGGATTCTCGATTTGTTGGAATTTTTTGGTCAAGTTTATGGGCACTCATGGACACTAAACTTAAAAAGATCACAGATTTTCATCCGCAGACAGATGGTCAGATAGAGGTGGTAAATCGTACAGTGGTGCATCTTCTTCGTGCTTATTGCAGCAAGCATCCTAAACTTTGGGATGAAAATTTACACTACATTCAACATGCGTACAATCGAGCTAAGCACTCTTCGATTCAAACATCGCCATTTGAAGAATGTTTTGTCTATTTGCCCAAGTCGCCTTTAG
This sequence comes from Picea engelmannii, assembly GCA_009831015.1. NCBI lineage: Eukaryota > Viridiplantae > Streptophyta > Pinopsida > Pinales > Pinaceae > Picea > Picea engelmannii. The sequence continues at coordinate 198,395 of ML778644.1, read as the reverse complement.
ATTTTATCTTTGGGAAAGATATTGTTGTTGATGGTCAATATGACATTGATAGGGCAGAGAAGTTCATTGAACAAATTCAGTCGATACATCAGGTGGTGCAAGAGCAGTTGGAAAAGAGTCAGGCCAAGTACAAAACGAGACATGAAAAGCATCATGTTGATCACAGTTTCCAAGTTGGAGATGAATTTTGGCTTTACATCAGCAAGGAGAGGCTTAAAGGAGAAGGTAAAAAGTTGAAACCGATTCGATATGGTCCTTTCAAGATTGTTGACAAGATTGGTAACAATGCTTTTCATTTAGATTTGCCTCCTTATATGCAGATGTATCCAGTTGTTAATGTTGAGAATTTGAAGTTGTATGAGCCTCCATTGATTGATGATCAAGGAGAGCATGTTCAGATTCCTTCCATAGATGATTTCTCTCCAGAGTATCTAACAGAACTGCAGGAAGGCACCATCCTTGACAGGAGGATGAGAACTTCGAAACGAGGAAATGTGGAGTATTTGCGAGTTGGTCTTAAAGGGACGAATCCAAGAAAGGCCAAGTGGATTGAGGTTGGAAGAGTGAGGGAACTTTACCCTCATCTTCACATAGACTGAGAATAGTCTTTTGGAGGTCCAAAAGCTTCCCAATGGGGAGGTGTGATCAGGGATCAAATTTTGCTCAAAAATTCAAAGTGCTCGGAATCACTTCAAACCAGACAAGAGTGTAGGCCTCATCATTGCGAACCCAACACAACTTGTTTTGTTTCAAACGGACGTCGGGAGCGAGAGATATAGTGATCTGTTCGTCAAGTCAAACAGGCAAAAAAAAATGATGTTGACTGTACAGTCCGTACAGTCTGACGTGGCAGGACCGTACGACCGTACATAAGTGACGTGGCAGAATCTGGTTTGTTGGCATGGTCGAATCAAGTGTCGACATGTGGCAGTTTTGTTGGTCAGTGATTGGGTGCCACGTGGCCCAATCGTGGGCTGCCACGTGGCACCCCAGATTTGGCTAATTGGTTGTATGTAAAATGGATTGGAGTCCATGGGGTTCGACCCCCGGACCTCCCCATTGCATAAACCTTCACAAACATCTTCCCGACCATTACACCGCTCTTTGTTCCTTGTTACATAAGTGTGTTTAAATGTATTTGAATTCGCACTATGTATTGAATGGTGGGGGGGACGGGTCGGGGCTTAGCCCCGACCCGCGGTCATTTGTATTCACATGCGACCATACCATATACGATATAGCCGACAGTTGGAATGCGCGGAGTTCATATTACATAACCCATGGTTTTGTTTCAAATCATATGACTATAGTATAATATGTATGCGCGCGGTTGTAACTGTTGGTGCGGGGTTTAACACTTAGCCATGGTTCCATGTCATACACCATATGCCTGGGACCTGGAGCGCGGAGGGAGTTACACGGTTTGGTAACGGTTTAACCACTTTTTCCCATACGAGTGGTCACATGACCCATATGCCCAGGTGCCTAGGCAGTTAGGGGTTGGCGCGCCCTTAACCGTCCTACGGTTTGCACCGTTGGCACGGTTGCGCCCGGTGCTGGGTTTTCACGCTTAAATTTGCGTGTGAGCCAGGTTCAGATAGGAGGGTGCAATTTGTAGATGCAGAGACAGAAAATAATTTACATAAACACATAAACACATAACATTTACATTGCAAATAATTTCAAGTATTTCAAGTCTTCTTCATGTTTAGATCAAACTAGCACCCAACAGTCACTGCTCCTCGGCTCCGATACCAAATTGAGAATTGGATAGCATCCATTGCACAATCTTATACACAGAAAATAGTATTGTATTACTTACAATAACATGAGATACATCACGCTTAAATAAGTGTTGTGAGATCCAACTTATTCCACTCTTGGAGGGAGACTTTGAGAGAATCTCTCAACATCCTCTAGCAAACCCAATCCAATCCCTAAACTCTAGAATGTAACATTAATTAGGCATTATCTCTAACAGTTCAAAGATGAACTTGTATCTAAAAATTTAAGTTGCGACATCTGGTTATGGATGTGGATTTATTTATGTAGAGGAAATTCATGAAGAGAATGGAGGATGGGCAGAAAATGATGGATGATTACGAGTCACCATGAAGAGTGTACAAATCCATCCATGGTCTTTGAGTTGGGTACTATTTTGTACGGGAAGGATTTTTAGTTAGAGTTCGAGCGAATTCATTTGAATGTAAGTATCTAATATGTAAAGATGACTTCAAAATCATTTTAGCATTTTTACCGAGCATAGTGCAAATGCAGTAATTGGTTAAATGTTCTATCTTTTAAGTTTTTTTTGACTGAATATGGTGATGTAAATTTGGACAAAATTGCTATTTTTTGTTGTTTAAATTGCATTTCTAAATGTATAAATAGATTCAGCCTGCTAAAAAACCCTTGAAGCACTCAGATTATACAAACTTAACCACTCAAATCTCTGCAGACATAACCATTCCTCACCAGATGAATTAGATTAGTGGCCATTAAATACGATGAAATATTTAATTGCCATTTCTTGAGATATTTCATGATTTCGTTATTATCCCAATCAAATCGTTGAATGCAGTGAATTAACAACCAACCACATTTGACATTCGGCCTTGTTAATAAATTTGAAAGAAACTATAATGGAAACGAGAAAGATAATTATTATTTTGGTGGCATCAATGCTAATAACTACATCAATAATGAGCAAAGAGGCTACCATAAGCAACTTTACCCACAATCACAGTGAGAAATATTACAGACCACTGATAATAATTAATCAATAATTGGCACTGAATTTGTAAAAGTATGATTAATAACACAAACCGCCAGTGATGGACAAAAGCCAAGCCATATACCAAAGAAGATGGTCGTAGTCTAAAAATAAAGCCCACCATTGTTGATACAAGGGCACATTTGAGTGATAAATTATGATTTTGTATGGCTGATCTTTCCCGGGTTATCAAAAGCACATTAGTCCCACGAAGAATAAAAACTCAAATTATGAGGAAGGTTTCCTCCGCCAACTATTGGAGTTACTTCACACACACCTAGGATTTATTTTTCCTAAGGTTATTCTTTGTTTATTAGTCATAATTAGTCATTATCCAGTCTCCTATATTTTAGGGGAGAATATTCCACCTAGAGAATATTCTCTTTCAGTTGACACTTCAGTTTGACTAGTTGAGTTGAGTTTAGATGTTGCATTGGTTTTGTAACCATGCAACATTGGATCATCACCAACTCACTACTCTTTGTGCAGTCAGTTAACTGAAGACTAGTTGACTAGTTAACTCAACTAGGTGGCAGTTCACTCCCGTAACTGCCTGAGAGACTAGACTAGGTGGTAGTTTACTCATGTAACTGTTGGTGTGTGTCCATATCAATCTAGACCACCATTATGGCTCATTATTTACTCATGTATCCTATATCTATTGTAAATTATTCACTCTTTGAGTGTGGAATAACGGTTAATGAGAATTATTTCCATTCTTTCTCTCCTTCTTCTTCTTTTTCCAATTCTCTCTGCAAATTTGTGTATCATTGTTTAGCTATATCTATTATGTGCAATTCAACACATTTACATGGTATCAGAGCCGACGGACTGCTAAGAAAAAGCTACACCAAATTATTTTTTACAGGGACTGAAGATTAAAGAACACATAAAGATGGAATCTATATTTTACTCACCAACAATACTTCTCACGCCTCATAACTATTTGTAAAGGAAGCTAAAAATTCTTCTTCATCTTATATGCAAAGGCTTGTACCATATAGTTATGGCAATGGAAGTAGAGCCTGATTCCGCCGATGAGAAAAATGACTTTCTCAATAGACAAGATATGGCCATAGGATTTATATGCTTGTCTATTTCTCCATAAATTATCCACCAAGTATGTGATGTCACACAAGAATTCGCTCCAAATGAATTATGGACCAGATTGGAGGTTCTATTTGGGAATAAAGAAGATTGTGAAGATTGCATGCAGGGGATTGGAAAGATAGAGCCAGAAGAGAAGTCATCAGAAGATCAAGCTTCTTATTATGAAGAGTCTTCTACAAACGTTTTTGCATAAATTTGTATTCCATTAATTGAAGATGATGTCTACTCCATTTCAGATTTGTTTTCTGAAATTCATGTGGAAGATATATGGCATGCATCTCAGGAGTCACATGCAGACACTTTTGCATGCACTATGCATGCATCTCAGGAGACAAAAAGAGAGCCACGCAAATCAGACTCCATTATGATATTTTATGATCACAATTTGCATAAACAAATTATATATTTGAATTCCTCTCGGGAAAATATCCAATTTCAAAAAAAAAATCGTCTGAAACGGAGTCCGGGAACTGAAGTTATGATCGTTTCAAAATCAACAAAATTTCAACGTTTTTTCTGGAAACGGTCGTACGGTTTTCAAAATTTCATCCAAAATTTATTTGGATATTATTCATTACAAGAAGATAAAGTGGATATGTGTGGAAATATCAATTATGTATATACTTCATCAGATCCATGCAGACATCTACATCTTCAACAAAATCTTCAAAGAGCACAAACTTGCACAGTGGCGAGGTCTTCTTGGAGTGAAGGACATGGTCGCTTAGCAACTGTCTTTTGTTCCTTATCATTTTTTATTTTATGCATTGTAATTTGAGAGGGGTTTTGTTCCCATGAGGTTTTCCCTATTTCCTCATTTATTTCAGTGTATCTTTTGTATTTGGGTACCTAACATGGCCTCGTAGCCGGGACCCATTCTTTATTTTCACCATAGTGATGTTTAGGGGGGGTGTCGGAGTTACTTCACACACACCTAGGATTTATTTTTCCTAACGTTATTCTTTGTTTATTAGTCATAATTAGTCATTATCCAGTCTCCTATATTTTAGGGGAGAATATTCCACCTGGAGAATATTCTCTTTCAGTTGACACTTCAGTTTAACTAGTTGAGTTGAGTTTAGATGTTGCATTGGTTTTGTAACCATGCAACATTGGATCATCACCAACTCACTACTCTTTGTGCAGTCAGTTAACTGAAGACTAGTTGACTAGTTAACTCAGCTAGGTGGTAGTTCACTCTCGTAACTACTTGAGAGACTAGACTAGGTGGCAGTTTACTCGTGTAATTGTTGGTGTGTGTCCAAATCAATCTAGACCACCACTATGGCTCATTATTTACTCATGTATCATATATCTATTGTAAATTATTCACTCTTTGAGTGTGGAATAACAGTTAATGAGAATTATTTCCATTCTTTCTCTCCTTCTTTTTCCAATTCTCTCTGCAAATGTGTGTATCATTGTTTAGCTAGATCTATTCTGTGTAGGTCAACACATTTACACCAACTTTACAGGAGTGTGAAGTGGTTTCTAAAGATTTCACAGTGGATTGGAAATAGAGAAAACACAACTTCGTGTTTCTATTTCCAAACGAAAATTGTAGAATAGTAGCATATTGATTTCATTACATAAAACAATCTATCATGATTAGATAGAACAATCTTATCGATATATGTAATTTATTTTGCATATTTCCTAGGCAATGAGAATTTACTCTAAATTTAATAAAAAGGAAATGAGAATTTACTGAATTTAATAAAAGGAATTCTTTTAAAACACCATTCAAAAAGGTTGGTTTTACATCAAAATGATAAAACAACCATTTATATTGTATTGTTAATGCTAAAACAGTTCTTATTGTATTCAATCTTGCAACATGATCATATGTTTAATCACAGTCTATACCTGGATGTTGAGCAAACCCCTTTGCTACCAACCTTGTTTTGTGCTTTTGTATAAACCCATCAACTACATACTTTGTTTTGTATACCCATTTTACCCTAATGACTTCTTTTTCATTAGGAGGATCCACAAGCTCCCATGTTTCATTCCTTTTAATGGTTGCAATCTCTTTGTCCATTGCTTTGCACCAAGCTTCATGTTTTTTTGCATCTTCAAAGAATCTTGGTTCTGCTTCAATTTGAGACATTAAACCAAAGTTAGAATATCCATAAATTTCATTTAAGTATTTTACCTTTCTTGGAGGAGGACTTGGACTTGAAGCAGGACTTGAAGTTGAAGAAGATGATGGAATGGAGGTAGTAGTAGTACTTGGACTACTAGTCAGATTTTTAGAAACAAAAGATTCATCTTCTTATATAACAATTATTGGACATTCTTGTTGCACTCCTTGATTCCACTGCCATTCTTCTTTTTCATAAAAAACACATCTCCACTAACCAACAATCTTTCATTTTTTGGATTATATAAACTATAAGCGTTTGTCTCTTCACACTAGACAATAAAAATGCATTTCACACTTTTATCATCTAGTTTTCTTCTTTTTTTCATCGGGAACATGAACATAAGAAATACAACCAAATACTTTCAAATGAGAAACACCAAGTTTTATTCCACTCCATGCCTCATACAGAGTCATATTGTGCACATTTTTTGTTGGACAACTATCAAGAAAATAAACATATGTAGCTACAACTTCAGCCCAAAAAGTGTTTGGAAGACTTTTACCTTTCAACATGCTCCTAGCCATCTCAATTATTCTCTCATTCTTTCATTAGACCACACCATCTTGTTGGGGAGTATAGGTTGCAGTTAATTGTCTGTATATGCCATTCTTTTTGAAATAATCATAAAAATCATTACAAGTAAATTCTCCCCCTTTATCTGTGGGTAATGTATTTAAAACATAACCACTTTGCTTCTCAACAACAACTTTAAATTCTTGAAATATTATAAGAGCATAAGATTTGTCTTTAATGGGATACACCCATGTTCTTAAAATAATAAAATACTTATTTTTGTTAGACAACACCAAGAAGATGTAAAAACAATGAACAAAAAATGTCTGAAAATTAAATTACCTTCTAGGAAGAGATATTAGACAGTGGCTGACATCTACTTCACGCATCATATTCTCCCCCTCAAATGGAAATTTACAAAATTGTGGCTCCCTTTACAGTGACAGCTCCAATACAATACATAGGTTTGCATGGGTATATTAAAATCTCTAGTAGAAACGAGTTCCTTCCTCCATGCATGCTACATTATGCATTCTCCTCCAATGCACATGGAAGAAAATGTTGTGAATCTCTATGACCAAAGCCAAGACTACAAATCTTTCTAATCAGAACAACAATTCTAGTGTGGATTCTTCCAGCAGCAACAATAAAAAAATGATGGCTATTTTCTAGAAAGCTCCTCTTATCCAGTGAGATACTCCCCTCTTGCATGAGGATTCACCTCCAACATGTGGATCTTGACTCATCCAGTGCCCTTCTCTCCGAATCAAATGGTGGCTCTCGAGTCGCAATCACTTCTCTTCTTCAGGTCCTTCTCTGATACCAAATTAGATAATTATTAACACTCAGAACTCTTGTAACTCTCACAAAGGTGAGAACACACTAGCCATTCTCTCCAGATCAAATGGTGGCTCTCGGTCCACAACTACTTCTCTTCTTCAGCTCTTTCTCTGATACCAAATCAGATAATTACTAACACTCAAAATTATCGTAACTCTCACAAAGGTGAGAACACACACACTTCAATTATTGCTTGGAAATGAGTTACATTTATAGGAGAATGAAAAACTCAATAAACTCCTAACAAAATGGATTTGATAAACATCTTGAACCAAACTTAGACAAGGTCTAAAAATATCCAACAAAAATCTCTAACAATCTCCAACAAATTCTATAATTGAACAACAATTCTAACAATATACTAAATTATTCATTTCTCTGATTAATTCTATCAAAAATATGTAATCTCCCAGATGATGCACTCTCTTCCATCGAGATAAAATCAAAAAACACAAAGGTATCAATTATTTAGCTAAGACTCTATTGCAATCGCAAAATAGGGCACATGTCAACACATGCATATATATGATGAGAAGAGTTGTAATAGATCAATAATTCCCAAATTTTAATAATGGACGTAATTATTTTAATGGGAATTCAACAAATGTAAGTAAGCAAGATTTCTATAGATTCATAAAAGTGTGGAGTATGTAAAAGACTATCACCCAACCTAAGATACCTATTACCATTTAATAATCTCTCTTCATTTGACATAGATTTCAAATTACCATGTGGCAAAGGAAAAAGACAACATAAACTGATTTCTACAAATAGGGGATTTTAAAACATGAAGACGGAGACAATCCAGGATTACGATATTGATCTATTAGTTATAAGTTTATGAGGAAATAAAATGAGTTATATAGATGTCAAGGAATCAACACTTCAACATACATCCACATCTGCCAAAAAAAAACTCAATTTTTTCCACGTGATAAATATACTAAGATATAATCACTGCAAAAATATAAATTATGATAGTTTCTTACCTGAGATTCAACAGGAATAGGCCGAGTCTCAAATGGAAATAACTTAAAGGATAGAATGCATATGCATAATCATAAACAAGGGCATAGCTACAAAATGAGAGAACATAAATAATATTTGTCCAAATTTGGCAAGCAATGTTCTCCTATGTTAATCAAATCAATATTCTCATGTGTTAATCAAAATTTACCTGTATATTCAATTTCCTTCTATATATAAACAAAGTAGACCTCACAACCGATATTCTCCTGTGTTAATCAAATGTTCCCTTTATATTCAATCATCCTTCTGGATATAAACAAAGCAGAATATAGAACTAACTCGTTGTTGGTTACATATTTTCCTCACCTACTTCCAATTCATCAAACATTATTAGTTGTGTTGTCCTCACCTACTTCCAGTTCATTGACTGCATACGAAAAATGTCTTCCATTAAAATTCATCCCTATATCTCAATAGTTTCATGTGTCAATGAGTCTAACAAGTGTTTGACAGTTTTTAGTGAAATGATTGTGGTATTATTTCTAAGTAATCCAGCTATATAATCTAATCTAATTGGTGAAATAACCATATGATATTCAACAATGTCCTATCGATCACTAGGAGCTTCCTCATGCAAGTGCATTAATCACTTCTTGTTTTCAATCATTTTCCTAGGGCCTGCTCATTTTCAATCATTTTTGAGAGATCGTCATTGTAGGGTGGAGGAATTGCCAGATATCTTATTTAGATTGTCTATATTATTCTTGCAATTTGAGAAACCCAACGATAATGGTCTTCACAACAACATGTTAGAAACAACACAACCCAATGACCATATGTCAACAATGGGGATGTAATTAGATTGATTCCTTATGTGTCTAAGCAATAGCTCTTGAGGCTTATAGGGCTCCACAATGACCATTTTGGTCTCATCCTGGGTGCTCATATTTGAGCTAGACCAAAGTCACATAAATTTCCTGTTTGGTTCTTCTTTATGAGTATGTTGTCAGGATTCAAATCACAATATAGAACATGATTGGTAGCATGAAAATACTAAACTCCCTTAGTAGCTTGGAATCAAAACACAAAAAAAATATTAAACCATGCTCTAACTCCTTTCGATTTTATGGATTTCAATTGCAACACATTTTTGTGTCATCCCAATGACTTACACCGAAAGGAATGGAAATGGTTATCATAAATTCAATTTATTATAGGTTTCAAGAAATTTTAATAGATGTACATATCTTTGAACATATTTTCCATAATAATGTTGTAGTGGCAACTACTTTGGTGTTCCGGTTAAGGAATGTTGCAGTTATGTGCAAATCATGTTATAGAGGCTAAAACAAGATAATGACGTTTAGCCAATATTCATGAGAAATTGGGCGATTGAGATAACATATGGTCCATAATGAAAGTGTAATAATTGTATCACAATAAATGCATTCTTAATATATTTTAGTCCTCTATATAAGTAGGTGAAAAATTAAAATCTCTTATCGATTCTAACCGTAGAAATGTCTATATCACATGGGACATTTCAAAGTCAAGAAAAACCTGTTGTCTAACTTTCAAAGTGTCTTAAATGTAATATAAATGCAGAGTCATAAAATCATTCCACATTGTCCCAAACTCGTTTTTAATGTTGAGACTATATGTATCGTAACCTTGAAATATTGGATCAAATAGACGTTTGTCCCTTTTTGAGATATTCATGTAATAAACACACATCCCTCAAAGATTTATCGTGGTGCTTAATTCAATACAAAGTTAAGATATATTTATGTTGGTCATAGTTTGGCACCATAGTACTCAATTAACTATGATCATCCAAATTTGAATTTCGTGGTTGTATGTGGTGTTCGCATTTCTTCCTTCGACTACATATTATGATATAGCTACATCAATTCCAAATGATAATGAATATTGATTAAATGCCATGATCATATTTTAGCCTCTATCTCGTGCTTTGTCGAAATGCCAAAGTAGTAATCACCGTGATGTGATTATGTGAACGTTGTTGAAATATTATGAAATTTTAGATAATCAATTGTCGCTCTGGTGTTTGTGTTCATAAACTGAAAGCAGAATGACAAATATGGATGTTTTATCAACAATAGAAATAACAGTCTCTTGTCGGTATAGTTCAAAAAATGGATGAAATCTACATGTATCAAAAGATCAAGACAAATATGACATGACAAGATCTATAAGAAAATTTAAGTGAACAACAACTACAATAATTTCAAGAAAAATAAAATTAACGACTATCATGCTTCTGGAAAATGTTTGATGAACAACTCCTAGATTTCAAGAAATTTCCAAACAAACAACGACTGCAATGCTTTGAAAGAAAGTGAAATGAACAACGCCTACCAAGTTTCAAATTCGAATGAAACTTGGTTATTAGAGTGCAAGAACCCTATGAATGTCGATATTATTTTAGTACTATACATTAATAGATATGAATTGTTTAAATTAAGGAGAATTTTGGAATTTATTCGCTAATAACAATTTAAAATGTTAGCATAGGAAAGAGTTTGTGGGAAAATGGACTCCGTCAACTTTATGGGAATCACATCACCTGCAACACCACTGAGCATTCTCATTGCCTTATCCATCAATGTTTTGTTCATTATATCAGCAACTCCTTTTTGATGGGGGGTATATGGTATGGTATTTTGGCGTGATATGCCATACTGCTTGTAGAACTGATCAAATTCCTTTCCACATAATTCACCATCGTTGTCAGTTCTCAACACCTTAATCTTCCTATCTTTCTAGTATTCTACAAGATATTTAAACTCTTTGAATTTCTCAAAAACCTCTTCTTTCTTCCTCAGGAAATATATCCTTGTCTTCTTGAAAAAATAATCTATGAAGGAGACATAATACAGGGATCCACCAAGTGAAGGCATTGAAACATGGCCAAACACATCACTATGAACCAACTTTAGAATACCCTTTGTCATTCTCGCTTCAGATAGGAACCTCACCCACATTTGTTTTCCATATATGCAATGTTCACAAACGTCGACTTCTAAATTACATTCAGGAAAATCTTTGAGCATACCTTTATTATGCATAGCTCAAAGTCCCTTTTCTCCAATATGTCCCATCCTCTCGTGCCATAGCATGGTTGGGTCGACTTTACAATGACTTGTCGATTTGTTTTGAATCCACTTAGCTCGAGTTGAGTTGAGTTGAGTCTACTTTAGGAACAATGATGTTGTTGCATCCAGTGGAGTCGACATTCCCTAATAACTTGCACAGAGTTCCAATCCGAACTCCTTTCATTAAGACCATCGCGCCTCTGACCATATTGCACGTATCCTTCTAAAATAGAATGTGCACCCTGCATCACTCATCTTTTTGACAGATATCATGTTTCTTTTCAAACCCAAAATCTGTAGCATGCCAGGAAGGGTTCTACTCCTCCCATATTCCAGTATTAGTCAAACTCTTCCTCGT
>ML778644.1:141831-154435 GCA_009831015.1 Picea engelmannii | reverse complement strand
CATTCTAGCAAGTCTTGCACTCTGTATTTTTACAGTCTCTTTACAATTCTTTCATTAACAGAAATCAAGTATTGCTATATTTCTCTGTTTCTGACAATTTTCATGAGTATTTCACTGTAATTTCTCTTATTTCATTTCGTTCCAAAAATAATCCGGATCAAATTTAGTCTTCAAATAGGATTTGAATCATTGTATTTTTGTTTCAACTTTAGCTACTCTACTGAGAGAAAATAAAATAGGAATACGAGGGGTTTCTAGTAGTTTAATTCCAATCCTAAAATTCTCCATTTGGTAAATCAACTACATTAACTCCATGTAAACATGGAATGGGGATTCTACTAGTTTGATTTGGTAAGTGTATCTTCATGTGAAATAAAATGTAATGCATAATTAAATCAAAAGCCCAAAAAAAATTCATAAAATCTTAATAAGTGATGTCCCATGTATCCTCTAAAATATTGGACCAACTCTATCCTCTAAAACATTGGACCAACCCTTTCCTCTAGTTTCTCTATATCAATTTATTTTATCCACATAAGATCTCTACCCTCTATACACATATTTGTATACATGCATATTTCCCTAATGATCTTCAACTAAAATTATGTCTCCCACTAAACTATGATAAAAATGTATGGTGTTTAGGAGTAGATAAAATTATGATAAAAACTTATGTTGTTGGGAGATGAAAAAATATCTTTAAACAAAATTACAATATTACGATTTATAATAAGTACAATATTAAAAATTAAAATCATAACAATTTTATTTATGTCTTAATAAGAATTAAAAAAATGTTAAAATAAATAAAATTATGTTAAGAAAATAATAAAACATATCATAATTTTAATATAAATATGTAAAGTGAGAAAAGAGTAAAAATTATAAAAATTAAAATCATAATAATTTAATTTATGTATTAATAAGCATTAAAAAAATGTTAAAATAAATAAAATTATGTTAAAAAATAATAAAATATATTATAATTTTGATATAATATGTAAAGTTAAAAAGAGTAAAAATTATGTTGTATCTATATGTAAATAAATTTACAATTGGTCCATTATTAGTCCTTGTCGTAGGCATAGAGGGACTATAGCAATCGATAATTTGTTGACTTCATATTAGTTTGTCCTTTGACTAGAAATATTTGCATAATTTCTATTGTTGGAGCTAGGGACCTAAAAACATTGATTTTTATATACTAAAAAGTATCATATATGTAGTGATCCGATTGGATAACAGATTGGAGGTCTTATTGTCGGCTTCGCTATTCTCAATGTTTTATATGTTAACATATCCAAACTTTTTGATTGTATACGGTCTTTTTGAATCATATATTTTCTTATGCATTGTTTGAAGGTGGATTAATGCTAGCATTAGTTCGAATGTTTGTCTTGGCATTTTCTGCTAGCTAAATTTATCCCAATGTTATCGAATACATTCTCTATTGTTCGAACTATTGTTACATAAATTATAATAAATAAAAAAAATTACATCATAGACCTGCCACTTGCATTTTTTCTTAAATGTTTACAGATCATTTCTGACAGACTTAAATGTTTACCTAACAGGCTTGGCAGCGTTGAATGTTTACTTATCAGTCTTGTTACAATACATTTTCTTTTAGTTTTTAATTTTATATGCAATGTTCTCTGCAGTCAATTTGGGCAATATTGTGCTTCAGCGGCATTGTTGGTTCATTGGTTCATGCTTGCTTCTTGCATCTCGACTGATTTCTTATTTGCTTGTTCTTGTTGTTCTTGTTTACTTGTTCATCTTGTTGCAGTTTTCACGTTTGGGGTTCTGCAACCGCAATTGGAACCGCGACATTCCTAGTGGACTGATTATTTCTTGCTTCTTTGTTCGGTGGATGATGTTTATTGTTTCTTGATTCGACTTTGTAGGGTCTGGGTCCTGTGGGTGCAGTTGGGCCTTCTGGTGCTTTTTAACTGGGTTGTTGTTTGCTGCTTGCTCCTGTTTGCCTAAGGTTTGCAATGTTGGGGTGTTGCATCCGCAGTTGGATCTGTTGTTGCATTGTTTTGCAGTTGATTGCCCATAGAATACTATTAAGATAAAATAACATATAAAATTTTGCAGTCGATGTAAATTGCATCTCTTGCACCTTCAACCAGAGTTTATCAGCCTCCAACTATATTTCATAGTTGGGGATGATTTTTCCATGGTTTATTTCTTACTATGGTTTCATAGTTATGAGAGTAAGTTTTGTTTTCTGAGCGATATAGTTGTTCTCCCATTTTTTTTCCTCTTGCAAAATTTCCCATTTTTTAGCTTTTGTTCTTTCGCTATGTTATGCATTTATGGTTCTATACTTTCTCACGTTTCTGTGTTCGCGGGTTCCCGGTGTGGCGAACTGAAAAATCTTTATCTCCATCTATGTCTTCACATCATGTTTCTGACCAACCGCCATTTTGCATACTTAGCCAATTTTATGAACGTGGCTTCGCGGATAGGTGTTATCGAACTATGGTAGCTCGTGTTTGGTGTATACATCTTGCACCTAGACCTTTTGTACTCTACAATTCAACCCCGCACTCCTCGAACTCGCAATTGTGCCTTTGCCTACGATGATTTTGTCTATCCAACCTACCTTTCCATACTTAGTCGAGTTTTCAAAGTTTGGCAGGTTGACGCCTTTCCAAGTTCAGAAAAGTTTAAAAGCATTTTTCGCTCGCCTCCATCCTCGATACCTTCCTCCCTTCCCAATAGAAATTATTTATGCTTTCAAAAGCCACACCTGAATAGACAGGTTCAAAAATATTGGTTTTAATAAGCGGAAAGCTCGAGGACATCTCCCATTAAAATGAATAGACAGGTGAATATTATGGGATCTGGTAATTTCTTTTGCTTGCATTTTGAATTTGCAAAATAAAAAATGCCTCTTTTAGTTTTTTAAAGGCTTCATCATAGTAACAGTGAAATATTGTACTACCTTGCTTCCATCGATGAACGTGTCACCCAAAGAGGCCTTGACGTCATGTCCCTCTTTAATATTGTGCATATGTTAGCTATCAGATTTGAGAATCTGCTCAGATATGGGATTGTGAATATGTGATATTAGTCACTATTCAGCGTACATATTCGAAAAGATTGCCATTAATAGGCAAAAATATTGAGAGCATCAATCATTAAAATGAATTAACCCAAAATCTAAGGAAGATCGTATTGTCATCCTCTAGCATTGTTTTTCAATACTTATTGTCATTTCTCTCTATCATCAAAGAGTTAGGATTTAGGGTGCCTTCCTTCTAATGTTCTTGTTCATGGACATGTAAGACAACTTATAGATGCGATTGAGGCCCAAATGAAAGAAGAGAGACTGGTTTTATGTGAGGTGAGTTTTGAGCCAAAAAAAATCTATGTTATCCAACAGAAACTCAGACAGGGGAAAAGAAAATGAACAAGTATCTTCTGGTTGATGTTCTCCCTGTATTCGATGCTTTGGTTTGTTGAAAATCCTATCTGGAGATTTGTTTTTTTATCTTCTTTGTTTTATTGCTGGGAGTTGGAATAGATTTTCAGGTCACATGCAAAATACTTCTTCGTTGAAGTATATAGTTTCTTCTAACAACACGGATTTGACAAGTGTCTTGAATTCTGCAGAGCACACAAGAAATTGTCTTCGTAAGGGTCGTCGCACTTACCTTGGCTTGAAAAATGGTCTTTGATGTCCGTAAATGACGTGGAATATTACTCCATTGGAGAATGTACCCAGAAGTGGGTAAAACAAACTATATGGGTTGATAAAACGACATATTATAACTACAGAAGTTTATATTTCAAAGTTTCTTGAGCTACTTCTGGGTGTGGTAACAGACTTGACAGGAAGCCATGTTCTCTGTCAAATTTTGTTCATTGTCCTCTGGATGTATTTACAGACTCCACATATTTGGTGTCACCTTCGAACATTCCAAACCTTTCTGTGGGCCGCCATATCTGCCACCACTATGACAAAAGATATATTCTGATGCAATCTGTAACATTTGATACACTTGCCAGATCTGTGATGTCGTAAGAAGTCATGTACTTCAACAGAAGAATGTTTTTCATATGGCTTGAACATTTCTTCCAATTTACTGTAATAAAACAAATAAGTTCAACATACAAATCTTCAAGCAGTCTTTTCAACCAAATAGATGATCGAATAGGGAGAATAACAGTCACAACATACTTTAATTTTTTTCTGTCCCATAAATGATGTCACATAAAACGACTCCCTTGACTTTGAATTGGGCCTGAATCGCATTTATAAGTTGTCTTGGATGTCAATGGTTAGGAACATTACAAGGAAAGCACCTTAAACCTGAAGTTTTCGATGGCAGAGGGAAATTATTACTTAACAAATAATGGAATGTTGAATAACCAGCCAATGTTAGTAGGCCATATATAGAATAGACAAGTTATTCAAAAAACTGGGATAGATGTAGTTGGCAACACCAATTAAGTCTAGAAGACTGTCAACAAGCTTCATCATTGTACATATATTTTATTGGTCAATGGCATGACAAATCACAATTATTGTGGAAAATAATCTCAGTTGTATTTTGTAACCCATCTTATTTGAATATAGAATATTTGCGGGTTTTTTTTTTTTTTAAATGGTGTCTTCCAATCTCTGGTATTGCTTTTCATTTTATTTTGTACCTTTTTTCTGTGTGTCGTTAAACATGGAATAATGAAGGCTACTCTGTTCGTTTCTTACATTTTACATGGAAGAATAATTTTTCATAGGTCATACTTATGTGGCACCGACCCTATACTTAAAGAGAAATTGGAGGAACCGTCCTGCTTTCATTCTTGGTGTCCCGCAAATAGAATGAATTAATGACTTACAATAAGGAAACTCAAGTGTTGACGCCATGTTCCTGTTCAATATCTTGCATATATTGCAGCCTCTTCTATCTGATAATATATGTGCATATATACTAATATGAGTACTATTGGGATAAATATAAAAACTTCCTCTTACCCAAAACTTAGCCAACTATCTAGCCACCGGGTCCCGGGTTTGCGGTATTGAACAACTGTGTCCCATGCTCCGTCATATACATCTTGCAACCAAAGAACTTTCATGATCTGCAATTTATGCTTTAACTAGTGATAACTCACCTTCTGGCCACCGGGCCCCGGGTTTGCGATATCCAACAACTATGTCCCATGTTTCGTCATATACATATTGCAATCAAAGAACTTCTGTGATCTGCAATTTATGCTTTAACTAGTGATAACTCACCAGGGGTTCGAAAATCTTGGCATTAATAAAGGAGCAATAGATTTTCTTTTGTGATATACTTAACCCTTTTCCACTTTTCTTATTCCCGTCTATTATCGCTTTTTGGTTATATACTTAGTTGCCTTTCTATGATCGCAGGTTCCAAGGTTGGCATGCTGGCATATCTTCATCTCCATCTATATCCTCACATGATGAATCCAACCAACCGCTTTTCCTTTCCATACTTAGCCAATTGTATGGTCGCGGTTTTCGGGTTGGCACTTTCAAACTCTGCTGCTTCTTGTTGCGTTATATACATCTTACAGTCAAAACTTTCGTGGTTTCAACGAAATTTGCAAACCAAACAACATCCTGCAAATTGGAAGATGATTTTCATTTGAAATTGAAATAATCCATTAATATATATTAGTATGAATACTATTTAAATTAATATCAAAACTTTCTCTTGGCCAACACTTAGCCAATCATTTTCCCACCAGGTCCTGGGTTCATGGTATCCAACACTTATGTCCCATGTTCTGTGATATACATCTTGCAGCCAAAGAACTTTTGTGGTCTGTAGTTTATGCTTTTACTAGTGAGAACCCAACAGGGGTTCAAAAACATTACCATTAATAAACGGAAAAAAAAATGGATTTTCTATTGTCGGATACTTAGCCCTTTTCCCCTTTTCTTCTTCCCGCCCATTATCGCTTTCTGGTTATATAATTAGTCGTCTTTCTATGATCGCAGGTTGCAGGGTTGGAGGGCGGACATATCTTCATCTCCATCTATATCCTCACATGACGAATCCGACCGACCATTGTTCCTTTCCATACTTAGTCAATTTTATGGTCGTGGTTGCCAGGTTGGCGCATACGAACTCACCTTTTCTTATTCCCTTCCCTTATCGCTTTCTGGATATATACTTAGTCACCTTTCTATGATATCTGGTTCCAGGGTTGGTGGGCTGACATGTCTTCATCTCCATCTATATCCTCACATGATGAATCGAATCCGAACGACCATTGTTCCTTTCCATACTTAGCCAATTTTATAGTCACGATTGTCGGGTTAGCGCTTATGGACTCGGTTGTTTATTGTTCCATGATACACATCTTGCACTCAAAATGTCTATGATCTACAATTTCACCACGGGTTCCTCATATACATTAACTTCCCTCAAACTAATTGTTGTTGCCTTCCATCCCCACCAACTTCATGTCTTTCCTAATATACATTAAGTATGCTCTTACTAGTGACAACTGGACAAACTGGTACGAAAGAATTGGCACCCGCTCCTACGCCATATACAAATTGACTACCGGAATCCAACATTGTCCCCTCTTATGTGTTACACATTATGCATTCAAATGTTTCGAGCTATACAATTTGGTCATTGGGGCCTCGCGTCTTCTGGGGAAACATTGTCACCCTATTTTGGATCCTCGCGTTGGCGGGTTCACAAAAACTCCAACTCCTGGTCATTGTTTCATGTTCTTCCCATCCTCGTACTTATTTCCAGATATGCAACACCAAAGGTTTAATACTAAAATGACATCATGCAACAACTGTAAAAATCATCATTAATAAGCAAAAGTCTCGACAACCAACCATCCCTACAGAACTTATCGAGAAAGATGCAAAGAAGATCTTGCCAGGTAATGGAAAATCTATTACAAATTTTAATATACAAAGAACATCTTTCCAGGTAATGGAAAAGCTATTACAAATTTTAATATATTAGCAAAAAAAAGTCTTGGCCAGTGTTTCTGTGTTCCATACTTGGCACACTTTTTCGATTGCGGGTTCCCGGATTGACGGCCTCAAAATTGTGTTTTGAATCTTCCACGAGCTATAAACAACGTCGGAGTTCCGCAATATACAATTTGTCCACAGGAATGTATAAAAACTCTTAATTTTTCTCTTCCCCCCCCCCCCTCTACTATCCCTTTGTGGTTCTATATTTAGTCGCAACTATATGATCACGGCCCCATGGATTCACAAATTGGCAACTCTTTATATATATCTTCACACCATGAGACCAACCGACGGTGGTTCCTTTCAATACTTAGCCAATTATCTGATCACCAGGTCCCGAGTTTGCGGTATCCAACACCTATGTCCCCTGTTCCATCATATCCAAAACCTTTTTCCCTTGTCTTATTCCTGTGTATTATCACTTTCTAGTTATATACTTAGTCGTCTCTCTATAATCGCGGGTTCCAGCATTGGTGGGTGACATATCTTCATATCCATCTATATCCTCACATGATGAATCCGACCAACCTCTGTTCATTTGCATACTTGGCCAATTTTATGCCCGTGGCTGCCGGGTTGGCGCTTTCGAATTCTGCTACTTCTTGTTCCGTGATATACATCTTGCACTCAAAATTTTCATGAACAATAATTCCACCACAGACTCCTTAGTCCTTTTTCCCTTTTCTTCTTCCCATGTATTATCGCTTTCTGGTTATTTACTTAGTGGCATTTCTATGATCATGGCTTCCAGCATTGGCGGGTTGACATATCTACACTCCATCTATATCCTCACATGACGAATCTGACCGACCATTGTTCCTTTCCATACTTGGCCAATTTTATGGTCACGGTTGTCGGGTTGGCGCTTTCAAACTCTGTTGCTTCTTCCTCTGTGATATACATCGTGCACTCAAACCTTTCGTAATCTACAATTCTATCATGGACTCCTCGACCTCTCAAGCTTCACTCTACCACGACTCACAAATGTTTCAAAGTATATGTCACTGCCTTCCATCCCCACTAACTTCCTGTACTTCCTAATATACATTGGTTATGATCTTACTAGTGACAATTGGACACACTAGTATGAAACAGTTGGCATCAGCCCCTCCGCAATATACAAATTGACTACCACCTTCTGACATCGTCCCCTCTTCCGTGTTATAGATTATGCATTTAAATTTTCCAAGCGATACAATTTGAATGTCGGGGCCTCACATCTTCTGGAGAAACCTTGTCAACCTGTTTTGGATCCTTGTGTTGACGGGTTCACAAAATGTCCAATTCTTGGTCATTTTTTCGAGTTGGCGCTTTCGAACTCTGCTGGCTCTTATTCCATCATATACATCTTGAAACTCAAAATTTCTGTGATCTACAATTCCACTGCATACTCAGCTCTTTTTCCCTTTTCTTCTTCCCATGTATTATCGCTTTCTAGTTATATACTTAGTCACATTTCTATGATCATGGGTTGCAGCATTGGCAGGCTGACATATCTTCATCTCCATCTATATACTAACATGACGAATTTGACCGACCGTTGTTCCTTTCCATACTTAGCCAATTTTATGGCTGCGGTTTCTGGGTTGGTGCTTTTGAACTCTGTTTCTTCTTGTTCCGTGATATACATCTTCCACTTAAAACTTTTTTCATCTACAATTCGACCGTGGACTCCTCGAACTCACAAGATTCACTCCACCACAGTTCAAAAATGTTTCAAAGTATCTGTCGTTGCCTTCCATCCCCACTAACTTCCTGTCCTTCCTAATATACATTATTTATGCTCCTACTAGTGACAACTGAACACACTGGTACAAAACAATTGGCATCCGACCCTCTGCAATATACAAATTGACTACTGGGTTCTGACATTGTCCCTTCTTCCATGTTACATATTATGCATTCAAATTTTTTGAGTGATACAATTTGACCGTTGGGGACTCACGTATTATGGGGAGACCTTGTCACCCTATTTTGGATCCTCGTGTTGACGCATTCATGAAATCTCCAATTCTTAGTCACTATTTCGGGTTGGCGCTTTCGAACTCTGCTACTTCTTGTTCTGTGATATACATCTTGTACTCAAAAAAAATTGATCTACAATTCCACCACTGACTCCTTAGCCCCTTTTCCCTTTTCTTCTTCCCGTGTATTATCGCTTTCTGGTTATATACTTAGTCTCCTTTCTATGATAGCGGGTTCCAACATTGTTTGGCTGGCATATCTTTATCTCCATTTATATCCTTGCATGACAAATCCAACTGACCGTTGTTGCTTTCCATACTTAGCCAATTTTATGGTTCGAACTTTGTTGCTTCTTGTTTCGTGATATACATCTTGCACTCAAAACTTCTGTGATCTACAATTCCACCGTGGACTCCTCGAACTCGCAAGCTTCACTCTAGCACGTTCCACAAATGTTTCGAAGTATCTGTCGCTGCATTCCATCCCCACTAACTTCTTGTCCTTCTTATTATACATTAGTTATGCTCTTACTAGTGACAACTGCACACTGGTATGAAACAGTTGGCATCTGGCTCTCCGCAATATACAAATTGACTACCGAGTTCTGACATCGTCCCCTCTTCCGTGTTATAGATTATGCATTCAAATGTTCTGAGCGATACAATTTGACCGTCAGGGCCTCGCGTCTTCTGGGAAGACCTTCTCAGCCTATTTTGGATCCTTGAGTTAACGGGTTCACGAAATCTCCAATTCTTAGTCATTATTTTGGGTTGGCACATTTGAGCTATGATGCTTATTGTTCCATGATATACACCTTGCACTCAAAAATTTTGTGATTTACAATTCCCCCGTGGACTCCTTAGCTATTTTTCCCTTTTCTTCTTTCCATGTATTATCGCTTTCTGGTTATATACTTGGTTGTGTTTCTATGATCACGGGTTCTAGCATTGGTGGGCTGACATATCTTCCTCTCCATCTATATGCTCACATGACGAATTCGACCGACCGTTGTTCCTTTCCATACTTGGCTAATTTTATGGTCGCGATTGTCGGATTGGCGCTTTCGAACTCTGTTGCTTCTTGTTCTGTGATATACATCGTGCAATCAAAACTTTTGTGATCTACAATTCCATCGAAGACTCCTCGAACTCGCAAGCTTCACTCTACCATGGCTCGCAAATGTTTCAAAGTATCTATTACTACCTTCCATCCCCACTAACTTCCTATCCTTCCTAATATACATTAGTTATGCTCTTACTAGTGATATACAAATTGCCCTCTAGACTATCCTATCATACCCTCTTCGGTGTTACGCGTATTGCACTAAAATAGTTATGAGACATACAATTTGACCCTCGCTCTCTCACCTCGAACAGTTGTACCTTGTAACCCTATTTTGAAGTTGATTTTTCCCTTCCTGTGACCTCCGTACTTCTTTCTTTGTATGCAATTAGAAACCTTTCATGCTAACAACTAACCATGTAGAAACCATCAACCTTGTCATTCATGAGCAAAACGCTCAAGGAGATCTCCCATTATTACGCATTAAACCAAGATCTGTGGAGATTTATATTTTCCCTTTCGATTGTTCATCTCAAACACAGGTCGTCGCGTTGGCCCGTTCAAGAAATCTACAATGTTTAATCATTCATTTTCGTATCTGCCATGTTCACATTTCTATGTATGCAATTACTAGTGTTTAATGTTAACAGTGCATCATGCAACAGCCGTCGAAATTGTCATTAATGAGTGAAAGTCTGGAGGATATATTCCATTCACACACATTGGACCAAGATTTGTGCAGCGTTATATTATACCTTCCAACTTTTCATTTCATTCATCGTCTGGAGCAAACAAACATTCTTGTAAACTTATGGCAGCAGGTCGACAACAGTTTTGTGGAGATACAATCAATATCTTTGGACATCAGGACCAAAACTTCCAGTGGTCTAGGGCATACTTTTACTATTCATCTTGTTCCGCCCATAACGAAGTCATTTGGACCTCTGGAATCGCTCATGAAGGATGCGTCCCTGAGGTTTTTTACTGTAAGGAGGTGGTCTCTTGGTGCGCCTAAAAACATATTCCAGGCCAAAGAACTATTCCACTGCGCGACCATTATCCTATTTATTTGTCACCTCAGGTCTTCCGCAAGATGTTAAAATTGTCGGAGCTAACATTGACCTTCAGAGGACAAGACTGCAAGCAGTTCCTAGAAAAACATGATAACGGGTTGGACATCTTAGCCGAGTTCCTCGAAGACCTGACAACAGGTCCTAAAGATATCATGAAGTTGCAGGTAAGTTCCTTTTGAAATTCATTCCAGGAAATTGCTTGGTTGTTTACAAGAATAACAGGACATGCATCCACAGCAAGCGTTTCCCATATAATTATTTATATTTTGTACTTCACAATCAAGGAAGAATTCAGTTTCGATTGGGGGAATCTAGTTTCCATTGAGATATGTTCCCAATTGTCATGATTCAAAGAATCGAATAAATTTTATATGTCATCCTACTTGATTTTCGCAATAGTGCATTGTTTTCCATTTCCAAAATTGTCTCTTTCCAAGAAAATAAACTATGAATTCGACCTAGTAACATTCTGGTACCAGTCCCTGTGGAGGCCCAAGGCCTCCCATTGTTTTTATGATGTTTTTAATGACTTTGTCTCAGTTTTCAAAGATTTATTATTAGGGAAGGATGCTCCGCGGATGTCTGGTCAGGCAACCAAGTTTTTGAACAGGAAGGGCACACTTGAACAAAAGGAAAATCACAATTTACTAATGGTCTTTGGCTCCAAGGAAAATTCTACTTTCCTTCCATGCCACATCACGGACAAGATGTTTGTTGCAGAAATAGCAAGGCAACACAACCATTGGTTGCATTTTTTCCATGACAAGAAAAACAAAACAGTTCATTCCTCTGCCCTGGAAAGTTGGGGACTTCTTGTGCAGAAACATCAACAAGATTGATGAATTTGTCGACTATTTCAAGAAATTGAACCTAACATATGCTGAAAGGATAAAAGGGTTCGACCCTAATGGAATTTTTTTAGAACATTTACTAGAAGTTGGCTTTAGGAGCTCTTTTATCCATAGACACCGGGTCGAATACAGGGACAGTGACGACAACAAATCTGCTTCTGGCGATTGCGACGTAGAGACATTGCAAAGCGCAACTAAATTGTACAGATAACATGGAAAAGTATCTGGTTATAAGAGTGCCCAATCCCCCGCTAGCACTCCCAATATCACAACATCATGGAGCATCGCTTCAACGACCCACCCCAGTAAGAAAGAAACCCAGAAATCTTCAAACAGAGGAGGAGATAAGAACCCTCCTCGCATAAAAATTGACATTTCTCACAAAATTACACTGACGAAGAAGAGAAAAAACAATGCAGGGCAGGCGGACGAACCCGAAATTGAAAGTGCATAGTTGCAACTTGAAATTAAAATTGAGCACATGCACAAAGTTGGTCTATTCGCAATGGAAATAGTTGAGACCGACATTTTTTACGAAGATGAATCCTTTGTATTCCTGAGCATTATTTTTTACAGCCAATCTAAACATATGGTCATTGAAAAGAGAGATGTAACAATAGGAAAGGAAAATATCACACAGAGATTAACTTTAGGAAAAT
>ML778644.1:119764-132246 GCA_009831015.1 Picea engelmannii | reverse complement strand
AACTATGTTTTAAGACTTTTGTATAAATAGAGATCATGTGAATCTCATTTCATAACATAACTCTCCCATTGTGAGAAGTACTTGGCTGAAATTTGCACCCTCCTTGGGAAACCTTCTCTCTCTTGTGCTTGTATCTTGGTTTTATTTATGTTGTTGGTGGAAGAACTAGTGTGCTAGCCTTCTTGGAGATCTTCTTTGGCATGTGTGGTGGATTTATCTTGGTAAGGAGAGGTTTATCTTGTCATTTCTTGATGCTAGGTAAAGATTTATGTTGTTGATGCTTGATTTCTTAGTCACAAGTTTGATTTTCTAGATTTCTTGGGGAGTATAAGGATTTACAACCCCACCATTATCTATCATTTTGTCTAGAATTTATTTGTTTCACAAGGTTTTACAAGGAGAAGTAAAATGGTTTACACCGTCCTAGTATCTCCTAGTTTAACATTTGTTTTCCTTAGGGAGTAAGAGGGTTTACACCCTCAAGGAGATAACATTGTTTATATCTTTATTTACTTGACTCCATAATCCAATAGTTATAGGCACTTGTATAAATTGCATTGGAGAAATTAAATATTGCATTGGTTAATGTGAAATTTTATGATTTAAAGGTTGTCTATGTAAGTTTTAAACCTATGAAGTAAAGAAATGCATACAGATTCTTAATTAAAACATAAATTAATCAATGGCCCATACACATAGTACACATAAATTTACACTAAAAACCCTTAACTGGGAGAAAACCAACCTTCCTTGGTGCCGCACCTTTCAACTCTTCATTGTATTAATTTCACCATTCACCATACAATATATACAATGTTTTATGTATTTCCTAGATACCAAAACCCTAATCCAATAATCTGGGATTAATTTAGAAAACCACTAAAAATAGCAAAAATCGCCCCAACAAAAAAAATTCGGGGCGCAACATTTTCTGTGCTCACAGACTTTGTCAATGAATCTGCAACATTCTTCAAAGTGTCAACCTTTTTCCAGCAATGCATTTTTTTCGTCAACCACGTCTCTCACAAAGTGATACTGAACATCAATATGTTGTTTCTTCGAATGATAAGTTGGGTTCTTTGCCAGGAAGATTTCACTCTGACTATCACAATCTAATCTCACTACTTGTTGTACCAACCCAATACCTAAACACAATATTTGTAACCATATTGCTTCCTTGCTTGCATGAGTGGCTACCATGTATTCATCTTATGTAGTTGAGAGTGCCACTAGAGCTTGTCTTTTGCTCAACCAACTGATTGCTCCTCCAAATAGGTTAAACACATACCCACTTGTAGATATTTTGTGATCCAGATCTCCATCCCAGTCTGCATCAACAAAGCCATGTATTTCCACCACTCTGTCCAATCCTAGTCTTCCTTGGTAGCACAATCCATAATTGGTAGTGACACGCAAATACCTAAAGACCCTCTTTACTGTTGTCCAATGGTCCTTCCCTGGTTTTGACATATACCTACTCAAAATTCTCACTGCATGTGCAATGTTCGGTCTAGTATAGACCATTGCATACATCAAACTACCAACTGCACTGGAATACAGAACATGGAACATGTCCTCTTCTTCTTCCTTTGTTTTGGGACACTAATATGTAGATAACTTTACACCTATAGGAATAGGAACCTTGATCAGTTTACTTCCATGTATATTAAACCTTTGCAATATCGTCTCAACATATTTTCTCTGATTCAACTAGAGTTTCATGTTTGCATGATCTATTTTAATCTCCATTCCCAGAATGAAGTTAGCAGCACCGAGATCCTTCATGTCAAATTTGGAGGATAGCTGCGATTTCACCTCCTTGATAACATCGATGTTATTTCCTACCAACAACATGTCATCAACATACAACACTACATAAATGAAGTGATTACCAACCTGTTTGGAATATACACAATGATCAACCTTGCTTCTCACAAATCCCAATCCAAGGATGTATGTGTCAAACTTTTGGTACCACATCCTAGGTGATTGCTTCAAACCATATAGTGACCTTTTTAGCTTACAGACCAACTCTTTATTTCCCTTCACTACAAAGCCTTTTGGCTGCTTCATGTAGATTTCTTTTTCCAGATCCCCATTTAGGAATGTTGTATTCACATCCATCTATTCCACTTCAATATCAAAAGCAGCAACAATAGATAAAAGAAATCTAATAGAAGTTAACTTAGCAACAGGAGAAAATATATCACCAAAGTCAATTCCCTCTACCTGGGAATAACCTTTTTCTACTAACCAAGCTTTGTATTTCTCCACTTTTCCTTCTGCATTAAACTTATTCTTAAACAACCTTTCTACCAACATTTTTTCTTCCAGCTGGAAGCTCAAATATATCCCATGCCTCATTCTTATCCAAGGCATCCATTTCTTCAACCATGGCCTTCTTCCAGATTTTACTATCCTCTAAATTCACTGCTTCTCTGACAGCTATGGGATCATCATCAGTAATAGATAAATCAAAATTAGAATGAAAATTAGGTGGAATGTAACTTTCTGGTTGCCTTATTTCCCTCACTGATCTCCTTAATATTAGGGTATGAGGTTCTTCTTCTTTTTTTTCATCTTCTTCAGATGATTCAGATTTTGCATCATCCAACTCAAACTCTATATTCTCAAGTTCTTCTTGCCTTGGTAGGAATTCCTGTTTGGAAGCATCTTTTACCACTCTAAAAACAACATCCCAACTGTAAACAATCTTCCTAGTTTCTGGGTTCCAAAGCTTATAACCCTTCACACCATCTTTATAACCAATAAAGATACACTTTTCATATTTTTTTATCCAGCTTACTCCTATTTTCCTTTGGAACATGTACATAAGCATCGCAACCAAACACTCTAAGATGTTCAAGAGAGGGTTTCTTTCCAGTCCATACCCCATGTGTATTTTTATCATCTAGCGTTGATGAGGGTGATCAATTGACTAGGTAACATGTTGTACCCACTGCCTCTGCCCAGAATTCTTGTCCTAACTTGGCACCATTGAGCATGATCCTTGCTTTTTCCATCAATGTCTTATTCATCCTTTCTGCAACTCCATTCTGTTGAGGTGTGTATGGGGTAGTATTATGCTTTGATATACCATACTTCTTATAGAATTCTTCATATTCATTTCTGCAAAATTCTCCACCATTATCTGTCCTCAATACCTTTATTTTCTTCTCTATCTGATTTTCTACCAAAGCCTTAAACTCTTTAAATTTATCAAATACCTCAAATTTCTTTCTAAGAAAATAAATCCATGTGTTCCTTGATAAATCATCTATGAATGAAACATAATACACATATTTACCTAGTGATGGAACAAGCACAGGTCCAAACACATCATTGTGTATCAACTCTAAGATCCCCTTTTCTCTTGTAGCACCAGATGGAAATATTACTCGATTTTGTTTTCCATATATGCAATGTTCACAGAAATCAAAATCCAGAGTGCAATTAGACATACCTTCAACCATACCTTTACCATGTAGTTTTTGAAGGCCCTTTTATCCAATATGCCCCAGTCTTTGATGCCAAAACATGGTCTTCTTTCCAGGGACAATATTGGTCTTGTATTATTTATTTCTCTTCTCAGGGACAACCGAACTGTTACACCCATTAGTATAATTGATTCCCAACAACTTGTACAAAGTTCCACACTGAACTCCCCCCATCAACACCATTTCTCCTCATACCATCTTGCAAGTTCCCTTTCCCAATACAGTATCCACTCCTACATCATCCAACTTGCTTACAGATATTAGGGTCCTTGCTTGTTTTGGAATGTGAAGAACCCCAAGGAGAGTTCTAATCCTTCCATATTTTAGCAACAACTTAACCCTTCCATGTCCCATGATTTTGGTTATCGATTCATCTCCTAGGAATACATCACCACCATCATATTTTTCAAATTCATAGAACCACTCCCTGTGAGGAGTCATATGGTATGACACACCTGAGTCTATCAACCATACATCACGGTCTGCATGTGTACCTGTAGATTCCAGGTAAACATCACATCCTTCTTTAGTGGATGTGTTCGCCTCTATGGAAGAGGTAATATCAAATCCCTTTGGTTTATCAACCTTCTTAGACTTGCAATATTTCTTATAATGCCTTGTTTTACCACACTTCCAGCATTTCCTCAAATATTTTCATAAAGACTTAAATATACATGTAGATTTAGATCTCCCCCCTGAAGACTTACCAAGATTCATGTCTTGGGTATGACCTCTTACAAATAAAGCATATGTGTTATGTGTTGTATCATTTTCGTCACCTGAATGAGAAAAAGAGGGACACTTGCAAGTCCAGTTGGATCAGTTGGACAGGACAGAAGTGAGTGCAAGAGTTAGAAACATCAAGCACAAGAAATAAACAAACAACTAAGCTAACAACAATTAAAGAAACTAAACTAAAGTGCATCAGGTAATTAGAACCAAAATTAACCAAACAATTGACCAATATTCATGCCACCAATGGATAGATTGTATTAATGGAAAAACACCAAAGAGAAAGGGAGATTTATGGGTCCCCTCTTCCTCCAAGGGAGGCCTCTTGAACCCCCAATGAAAGAGCTCTTCTTACAAATAGAAAACTAGAAGGAAATGGTGAAGAAATTCAAAGATCATTCACTCAAGAGGTGATGTGAATAGCTCAATGAAATGGTGCTTGTATGCTCCAATGAGGAAAGAGGTTCCTTGTAGGAGAATAGAGGAAGCATAACAATACAAATAGATTCTTGGAAATATAGTGCACCCATGGCCTCTTTTTATAGCAAAGCTTTGAGGCATTATCCAACTAGTCTTTAGTGTGAACAAGGGGCCCTTTAGGTCTTTGACCAGCCCCCCACTCGGATTCAGCTTGGATTTGGGGGTCAAATCGACTTGGGAGATGAACCAGAAGTGGGTGGAAGGCTGACTGGAATCATAAATGTGTCATTCTGAGGTGTGCATAGCTTTTTGCATCCACAGTCACGCATGTGCAATTTTTCTGTGTTTTCTACTAGCGCACATGCATGCGCTTCCTGTGTATTCTGAGCGCATGTTGATTTTATAAATAGTTGTATAGTTTGTGACCTTTGGAAATGAATTTTTGGGCCATGGATGAACTAATAGGTGTTTTGGATATGTTGGATTCCTGTAACCATCTGCGGACGAAATTTCAGTGATAACAGATGCCCCCTTATGTGTGAGGGTAGGAGCATACATATAGCCGAAATACATCAATGTTTCTTCTTTTGAGAGTACCATTGTAACAAAGAGTGTTGAGAGGAATTGCAAGAGAGACCCATTGGGGGGAGAGGAGAACCTGTGGGACCCAAACCTTTCGCTAGGTGTGGAAAAATAAAACGGTGTACAAACGAGGCGGGCATGCCCCATGCTCGTGTCATGTAACTCAAAAATGGGTAAGACTGTAACTGAAGTTGTATGTTGACATAGACAACTGTAGCGCCCTCCGGGGTGGTTTGATAATGGAAGAGGACAATTCTAATGGTGAACAAACTCTGAAAAGAGGCGATGACGCCTGTAAGACGTGTCAATAATTCGCAATCATTGATAGCCCAACAAATTTCATAGGTCTTCGGAAAATATAAAAACAAATGCAATAGTCGCAAAGTAAGACCCACCGTAACATGAGATGGTGTTGAAGTCGAATGTTATGGGGGTCAATGATGGTAGAGAACAATGGTGGTTTTCCCTGTGCCATCTGAGACTCCTCATTGTAAAGGGAATGAGAGTCAAGATATTGTCGCCCTTCTGGAAACTGTGTTGATGTCGACAGAAAGGGAGACGCAATTCGAAGAAGCAAAGGGCTTCATGAATTTCACTGGATGATATCAGGAACTTATGAGGTACATGGAATAGTCAAGAGGCAGTGAGACTCAATACTTCCCTTGGTTGGGGATATATGTGAAGTATGAGTGGCAGCAACCATGAAACTGAATCTAGCGTCAGGGGGATGACTAGATGTGGGTTAAATTCTGCCAGAGGTGTGACAAAGTGGACAAACTCAGAGATCAGAGGTATATGGACTATGGGATACTTGGGATTTATGGACGATGTCAACAAAGGTAGAAGGTAAAAAATTCCCCAACCAAGGGCGACAGGAGTTTCTTGGCCGAAAAAGGAAGGTCTCTAAAGGTGACAACAAAAATCTATGTAAATATTGGGAACAAAAAGGATTTTTACAATTACCAAATGATAAAGAATGATTTGGGATAAGTGTGCAGATACAGAAACGGGTGCCCCAATGCAAGATGGCTTGGCCTGTGAGGGCGCAAGTTGCGTGGAGAACTGGTGGAGGGTGGGGGGGGGAATAGGTGGGTTTCTGTATGATGTAAATGAATGGAGGGGAATTTGCAGATGGGAAAAGTGAGTGTGGATGAAATGGAGGGTTAATGATACTGTGGAGATGTATTCAAAGTGAAACCATGATGAGATATTGTGGGAGTCCATTGGGGAGGCTAGCATAATGAAGAGAAGAAGTATGTGGTTGATTCTCGAACATGTGTACGACTATTGGGAATCCCATCCCTAGGGGATGAAAGCAGCATGAGTGTCGAACTACCAAAGAGGACTATGAATGGGACAAATCCTATGGGGGAGAATGTTATTGGGTGAAAGTACTTGAAATGCAATGGAGGTGATAGTACTGCAAAGTCAGGTGTGAGGTTCCCAAAGGAAAATGTCGGAGGGTGCGATTGGGAGATGCAATTGATATTTAGAGGGAATGATTACATGCCAGTGTCGATCATATACCTGAAGGGGATTCGTTGATGTGTGATGACCAAGTACCTACACACATAAAAACTGAATACCTGACGTGAACAATATCTGAAGATAAAGAACATATAAAATTTATTGAAGGATTTTGAACATGAGCATGCGTACTTGGGCGTGATGTGAAAAACAAAATGGTCCCCCAAGGCCAAGGATGGATGGTGACCTGGGGAATGTGATTGTGTAGGTGGCGGGATCTTGATCCCATGGCTGAAGACAGATCAAAAAATGGATGCTCTGAGCTCCTATAATAAAAGATGAAAGTAGGGAAAAGGGCTTAGATATGGACAGTGGGCCCATAATGCCATCCCAATTGCACCGACACTATGGGCGATCGGGCGGTAGTTTGGTGGGAGGACATGGACCTCCCCTTTGCTCGAGGGCTGATGAAGAAAAATAATGAAT
Organism: Picea engelmannii; assembly: GCA_009831015.1. Classification (NCBI taxonomy): domain Eukaryota; kingdom Viridiplantae; phylum Streptophyta; class Pinopsida; order Pinales; family Pinaceae; genus Picea; species Picea engelmannii. The sequence goes on along the minus strand of ML778644.1, from coordinate 125,062 downwards.
TACATTCATAGGAGAATTGGTATGGATTGCCAAAGGAAGCTCAGCCAGATATGTGTGGTGTTCCGCGGCTAATGTGTGATAGATGTATGGGATAGATGGGAAATGATGAGTGTAATGCACATATTCTACACATATGGGATAGGCGAAATTGGTTCGTGTATTTTTTTTGCGTGTGGTTGATGACTCCGTAGTAGCGTGGGACATACTTGGTGGAGTGGCAAGCAAAAGGGGTGCTTGAGGAAGCTGGATAAAACTACGTAACTCGGGAAGAGAAGGACATTTGTGAGTGGGGTGTCCTTTTATTTCACATAAGGCGCAAGGGAGTTGAACTCGAGGAGGTAGTGGAGCAATGGGCTCTTTCTTCATCTGTCTTCCCCCATCCGTAGAAATGGTGTTGGCAATCGAGGGTGAGGGTGATTTGGCTAGAGTTAGTACTGGGATCTGCATCGAGATTCGCTCTGACTGAGGAGGGAGAGATGGTTGAGGAACCATCTTGGGTGGATGTAGATACTATACAGGGATGGTGAGTACCATGTTCGGAAGGGTAAGCGTTTTGGCTACCTGGACTGATTCAACCCCAGGTGGGAGGTATAAAAATGGAATTTGGGGAATGGCCTAGGGGACTGTCTCCCAAACTGGGATTTTCCCCTGGAGAGGGGGAAGATCTATGATAAGTGGTGTGGTGGTGCTCTCGGGGAACTCCTCAGGTAGTATTTCTTCAACTGGTGGAACTTTGATATGGGGAGGGGACTCAGTGATAGGAGTCTTGTCTCCGATGTCTGTTCCTTTAGAGGAAACTACACACACTTGGGCTGAAAAAGATGGGTTTAGGAATGGTGGCACTCCCCGATAAGTGCTCAACATGAATGGGTCTTGGAATAATCCAGGGCCAATGTTGAAAACTGGAAAATCATCTGAGCTAACAAGGACAAGGGGGAGGGTGTTATCGATGTTGGAAGAATGGTTAGGCTCGTAACATGTAAGTTGGTTGATGGTGACGATCTTCCCATTGTGGGGGAACATCATCGTATGAAACACAGAAGAGGTGACTACCTTCATAACATACATGTAGTTGCGTCCAAAAAAGATATTGTAATCAAGTTGGGCATTGATAACTTCAATGTCAATGAGAATGGTTTTTCCCCCAAGTTCTATGGGGACATTTTGACAAAGCCCTGTGGAAGAGGTTGTTCAACCGCCGTAAGCTCGAAGGGTGATGGAAGAGGGTACTAGCTTGGGGGAGCCAATTTTCTACCATACATGTTTAGACATGATGCATGTGGATGCACCTTCATCAATGATACACCGATAAACTATGGTTTTCCAGATCTTAACTGGTATCTGTAAGGCTACTTGGGCAAGAAGACATGGTTCTCCGTTATCAAAATCAAATGTGATCAGTTGCGTGTCAACTAGGTCGGCTACCCCCAAGGCAGAAAGCAAGGATTTTCATTGTGATGAACAGGTTTGGAGGACCTCCAACACAGAAATGGCTACAAGAGACTGGGCTAAGTCATCAACTAGACTATAATTTTGAGCAGCCCTAGCATGATGGTTATGCACATTCTATTGTAAAGGAATACGTGGTATGCGGGGAATGGGTTCCGTGTTAGGATGTGGAATCATCAATGGTTGTCCGGAAGTAGCTGGAAGTGTTTCTGAGGTGGTTGGGGTAGAGTCGAGAGGCATACCGTATTGACAGTTGCGAGTTTGCAGAAGAATTTCTTCGTTGGCCAGGAGGACACTGCGATCAACCAGATTCACGGGTTGAGTGGCACCCGGGTTTGGATATTGCCCCATTTGTGGTGGGGTAGGGTTGATCACTTGTTGGGTGTTCATCACACCTTGGTATGGTATGGGGTTTTTCAAAACAGACGGAGGTGGTGGTTGCAAATACTGTGGTGGGGCCTGTGGGGCAGGTGGTGCCGGAGGGCCCTGTGAGTTCATGGATGCCCTCATCCATTAGAGATCAATAATTTGGGGGCAATGATGAGTATAATTTCCATACTCACCACATATAGCTCAAGAGAAGCTAGTCTGAATATTGATGTTCTTCCCTTGTCGTGGTTGATTGTTATTGGTGCCCCCTTGGGGGTCTTGGTATTGGTTGCCCCTAGCAGGATGGTTGTGGGGGTCATTCCCTCCTGGTCCTGTATTGTCATTGCTTCAGTTTTTTCCTTTCTTCTTATGAGTCAGATTGGCCATATTCAACCATTCAAATGTATGAACGTGTTGAATGGAAAAGGGATGAACATAGTGGATGTCAACATGTGGTTGTCTCGGTAGAGGATTAACTGGCTAGGGAGGACTAGGAAATGGGAAATATGGATTGTTTTTTGGATAGGATCCATATGGCGTATAGGAATTAGAGGTACTTCCACTACTGCTACAGTTATATCTAGGGGTTGGGGGTGGACCCATACTAGATTGAGAGACCAGATACGGCATGGGTATCGGTGGGGGTTCCCCCAATGACTGAGGGGGAACAACGGGATATGACTGTTGGTAAAGGGGAGGAGGGTAATAAGATGGACCTCCATATATAGGTGGATATTGGGGTGTACCATACATAGGTGGTGGTTGGATGTACGGATTGTGGTGTGTCATGGTACCAATCAATCCATATGCTGAGTGAGACATCCTAGGTTTGTCTTAGTTGAATGGTACGGGTCTCAGTGCGTCAAGTAGTACTGTATATAAGTATCCTGACTATGCATAGATGAGGTCATATTGTTGAGCCTTGTTGATGGCTTCTTCTTCAGATTGGGGGAAGGTGGAGGCCACATCTTTGGCAAGGAGGGAGACAAGTGATCTAAGAAACCAATCAAGGCATTATTTCTTGGTGGTTTCTTCTTTGCATAAACTACGTCGCCGACGCCATTCATGAATGTGATAGGAAATTTGGGTGGATGATAATTGTTTGAACTCGGAGAGTAGTTCGAGACCATTGTCATGGCATATTGGTAATTGAAAGAAGGTAAAAAATTCTTTGTCCAAAGACTCAAAAGATGGGACCCTGATTTTTCGTCGACATACCACTTGGCTGATGGGCCTGTGAGTGTGCACTAAAATAAACTTAACCAGATGGAGTCGTCCATGATGTTGTTTGAAGAGAACCACAAGTGGAAGGTCATGACATGGTTGGAAGGGTCATCACTGGCCTTTCCTTCAAACTTGGGGATGTCTAAAGGTAGTTTGGTAGGCATTGCAGGCCATGTGGGGTCATGCAATATAGGATCGTTGGTGAGTTTTCTCAGATCCGATATGTTGAGGGAAGCCAAATATGGCATCTGGAGGGGCGATGGAGGGTTTGTTCCAACCATGTTGTGAGTGGTTTGTGTACCTGACCCATGAGGTAGGTTCGATGTTGTTGTACTTCCCCCTTGGGAAGAAGTTTGCTCCTTGCTTCCTTGTAAAGGAGAGCTCGTAGACAAGTGGCCTTGGGAATTGGATCTAAGTAAAGTGGAACCAAGCAAATTTGATCCCAAGATAGTATCACTCACAGGGGTGTGAGAGGGTTGAGCCAATGAGGTGGCAATACTAGGAACTCCCCCTAGAATAGGAGGAAGATTTAGCAGGCATTTAGAACGACGGGGATTTTGTGGGTCCCCTATGATATCTGATTAGCAAAGTGAATGTGTTAAAATGGTGATGAGAGTAATAAATGAACAAGAGACTTTGTATAACTTGGACCTTCACAAGATATCTCACAATCATTTTGTAATCACAAGAGCATCATACATAAATCAATTGACAAAGAAGCATATATGTGGGTAGGTGGATTTTGTCCACGTGGGAGAACAAAGAAAACAAATGCTCGTGTCCTAAAATATGTAAGGTCCTTCCTCTCAAATAGCACTAAACCTTCCAATAGCACTCAACAGTGGGGTCTGAAGCCACCAGAAGAGGAAATAGTGAAGGATGAAACAATCATTTATAATGAGGGGTAGAGGGTACATATCCCAAAAGAGCTGGCGATATTTCTCAATAGACACACAAAATCCGATCAAGGTGCAATTGCAGCCCACGATTGCCACCTAGGTAGATGTCCTAAATTTTGGTCACTAGGTACCTTAGTCAAAGTGAGGAATTTAGATTTTCGGCCTCAGAAATGGGTCACGGGCTAGATTATGTCCAAGAGGTGGGTGCCTCAAGGGGGGACGCACAAAACAACCGGACCTCGGCCTTCAACCCTTCACGGGTATCTCCCTGCCTTATGGTGTTAGGAACACTTGACTTGGAGGATTTTAAAGTTCCTTATTTGACAACTTCTAATGTTTGAAGATGTGAGAACCAGATAACAGGGATTATTTGGATTCATATCCCTGAGATCCTACCTAAACTAAAAAAAAATCTTTGGCACCTACTGTGGAGGAAAACTTAGTGACTTCTTAGAAAAAATTTAGATGTGTTTGTTTTTGAGATTGGGGGTGTGAACCAATCTCATTCAAATTAAGTGGGAGTGGATAGTTCCTTCAAGAAAAGGATGAGGCATTTCAGAATTCCTTTGGGTGAAACTTACTTCAACCTCCACAATTTGAGATTAAACTATGTGAGTGAGTAGTGACTTTGTGTGTGAGAAAGTGATAAAATGTGCCAATTTTTAAAAAGTTAGGTGTCACCTTGCAGCATGTGGACTTCATGTGGTCCTTACAAGTCTTGATTACCTATCTTACTAGATGCCATTGGTACAACCTTGCAGAATTTTAAAGTCCCTAGAGAACTAGCATGTGGACATGTGGGTCCTTACCAATCCTTTAAACTCCCTAATTTGATTCAATCTATGAAAGCTTCAAAATACTATCCTAGATTATGGACATGTGGGCATGTATGGGTCCATTACAATAATCTTTTAAACTCCCCTAGTGATGTAAACTAAGAAATTAGCTTCAAAACTATCTTATCTTTGTAGAATGTGGGCATGTATGGGCCCTTACAAATTTAAGATGTTTTGAGAAAATAAACTAAGAGGAGTCCCAAGGGGATTGTTGTCCTCTCCTAAATATTTTTTGGCTACAACCCCCAATGTTCTCCGGCTACAACCGAAAGGTGGCTACAACCTCCTGTCCTTGCCCCGTCCTGCCACCCTGAAGTAGAAGTACAATGATGGAACCACTGTCACACTATCACTATGAGATATACCGCTGTAAATCTATACCAATAAATCTGAACCATGCATCAACCATGCATCAACCTATAATCAACCTGTACCATAAACAAGTGCATCAACCATGCACCAACCTGTAATCAACCTGTACCATAAACAAGTGCATCAACCATGCACCAACCTATAATCAA
>ML778644.1:93307-111283 GCA_009831015.1 Picea engelmannii | reverse complement strand
TAGGTCTGCAAAATCCCTAATCAAACTTCTATAATAACTCTTAAATCAACCACTAAAAGTTGCTTAAAGTTTGCCCACATAAACTAGTAGGCCTAGCGCACATTTTGGTAGACTTTGGGGAAGTTTTAGTGGCTGATATTCTTGCTATAATAACTTGTTTGTTACAGCCATAAGGCTGCAAAATATTTCGGCAATTATCTTTTTGTTACAACATTCTTTCATTGCTAAATTCTAATGCTATCTTACTTGGGTTGACCTAGTTGTTTCTAGTTTATCTCTTGCTCTTTCAACTAGACTATTAGCAACTTGTTTGCAACATTATTTATCATTTTCATTGCTGATATATAATAGTACTAATTGTTGCAATTAGGGACAACAAGATTAATTTTCTTGTCTACCATATATTTGGACTTGTATCATTGTATTTCGTGTGTCCCGGGTAGGTACACTCGACATTTACAAGGTCTACTACTTCCTTGCAACTATTGGTTACCATCAAGACCTTACTAAATCCCTTATCCACACATAGAAACTTGACCTATAGGGGCATTCATTCATACATCACATTTTCCATCTCACTCTGTTAGGGACCTAACCCCTCATGTAGGTAGAATAATATATTTCCATGTAATAAAGGCCAATATTAATAAGGCCTAGCAATAAGGAAGAATAATTCAAATGTAAGAAGACCTAATAGAAGTTTATGCTTCTAGAAGGATCTTCCTCTAGATTGTTCTTTTGGATAGACAAATTTAGTATAAATAGGAGTAGAGGGTATGAAATTTTTTGTCCTAGATATTATTGTAATAGAGATCTGTTATGTTGGAGGTTTCCCCCTCAAAGAGGCAAGTGAATATTTCTATCATTAATCAATGTTCTCTTTCTGGTGTTATTTTGGTATTATTCTGGTATTTTTTTGGTTATATCATTGTTGTTCTTCCATTTCTAACTAAAATATTTATATTCTTCATACTATTTTATATATGGAATACTACAAGCACTATCAGAGCACTTTCCTTGGCAGAAAATTGTGGGTTAATTTTTTTTTCAGGGTAGAGACATATTCTGACATTGTAAAGCTATAGAGATCTGTCGTTACATGCATAAACCCATGGTTGGGGAGTCATACATGCAGGAAATACAAGTGGTACTTAAGCACACATATGTTGGCCACCCTTGTAACCCCTGTTGTTACCCCTTCGAGTGGTAGCGCATTAGACAACACCTGTATACGGATCGACATAGATATCATGAATCCCTCCATAGATAAACCGATCAGTTGCCTGACTTCTATAGTGACACTGAGAACAACACTCGAAAAGATACTCTCTAGTACTTGGGTAGTCGGGTAGTACAACTAAGGGCACAGTCTAGCCTCCTTAGTTGGTGCCCTGAGAGATTGGGATGAGTACTAATGTTGCACCCCGCATGTATATCAGATAGATATAGCATAGGGAAAACCCTTATCTATAGATACCCTACATACCCTAGCCCTAGGGACAGAAACACAAACAAAACATGAAAGATCTATTTCTACACAACTATGCCTCCTCCATTCAAGTTGCAAAATTACTACACATATCTTCTTGTTGGCACCATTCTTTGAGCCCTATATTGTTAGATTCTTGTCTTCTCCCTTATCACGGTCATACCTATCATTTTTCAACAATATTTTTTTCCCGTGGACCCGACCCCCTTCCAACACCCTTATTTGGGCCTTACCCCATTAGATTCCCCTCATCGCCCTAATCGTTGAGATACACTTCAGCCATAACCCATTTTCTATGTGATCCCACCCGTCCCTTTTTTTCTTCCCTCTTCATCACGGCCCACACCCATAGCCAAGACTTGGAAGCTTGCTTCAATACCTTGTCCTCTAACTTCACAAAGACCCAACAAGAAGTGAAGCAGTTTAGTGCCAATTTTTTCAGCATCAATACAAACATGCATTCCTCCATCGACGCAAAAATGGAAACCATCAAATAGAACCTCAACACCTAGCTTGCATCCTTCGCTACCCAGCTTGCATCCTTCACTACAATGATCTATGTCAAGTTGAATATACATGTAGATCTTCCCTTCTTTGACCCACCTTTGCACTCCAAAGGTGAAACTTCCTCTGATTCCTAGACTTTTCATTCCCATCACTTTCAGTGTGACCTTTGCATTCCACATGTGGATGTGATCAAATTTGATGGCTCAGATCCCACTGGTTGGGTAACTCAAATGGAACATCATTTCTCTTTGTATCAAATTATAGATGAGTTAACTAAACTACGGTATGGTGTTCTCCATCTAGATCAAGAATGTTGGAAATGGTGGCAATGGAGAAAAAATGCCCACCAAGAGTATGTGTCTTGGACATAATTTGTGGTAGATATTTATGAATGCTTTGACACTGACACCAAACATTTAGGTCATTTGACAAATTTGAAACAATCTGACACAGTGGAATAATTTATAGCTTCTTTTGAACGATTGGATTTCCGTACAGAGGGCATGTATGATTCTTTTTTTCCGAGAATGTTTTATCAGTGGCCTCAAGAATCGGATTCGTGCCCATGTCCTAATGGATCGACCTCAGAGTTGGGTGGAAGCTACTAAACGAGCTAAGGAAGCACAACATCTTGTCTCTTCTCAAATGCGAAAACCCTCCTTTATTCATCACCCTAAACCAATCACTCCAACTTCTCCTTCTACTCCACTAAAGATCTAGAAATTGACCAGGGAAAAAATGGTTGAACGCCAATTCAAAGTCCTTTGTTATAATTGTGATGAAAAATATTTTCCTGGTCACAAGTGTAGGGAACAAAATATTTTTATGGCCATTTTTTAGGATGTCGAGGCCCCCCCTATGGCTGAGTCACCTGAACCCACTGACGTGACCCCACCCTCCAACCCTCCCAAAGTCGAACTGGTCATTTCCTTGAATGTTATCATTGGGTTCTCTGCTCCCCAAACCCTCAAGATAATTGGTTACATTAAGCATATGAAGGTAATCATCCTTGTTGAGAGTAGAGGGACCCATAATTTTATTCATCGCTGCATTTCCCAAGAAACTAATTGCTATATCTATGCCATCAATAATTTTCAAATCATAATTTCCAATGGCATGTCCATGAAATGTGGGGTCGTTGTGAAAATGTGCGTCTCCAAATTGGTCAGTACCACATGAAATCTTATATGTTTTCTATCGACATGGGTAGTTGTGACATTGTGTTGGGTGCAGAATGGATAAGGACTCTCAGTCCCATTCTCTTATATTTTAAGGAATTAACCATGCAAATCAACTAGGAGGGAGAACAATATAAGTTCCAAGGCATCACCACCGGTTCCCCGGAGATCATCAGTTCCCATCGAATGGAAAATCTCCTCAAAAAAGGTCATTCTGGCATTGTTGCACAAATCCATGCCATTCAAGCCACTAAGACACCATATGTTTCATAGGACCTCCAATCCATCCTCTCGAAACATTAGGTTCTTTTTTCCACTCTCCAGGGACTTCCTCCTTCCTATGATGTATATGATCATTCCATTCCCCTTGTCCCCAATAGCCTCCCTCCCAATATTCATCCCTATCGTCATCCCTTTTCCTAGAAAAATGAAATTGAGAAAATTGTTCAAGATTTTCTCACCGCAGGTGTTATCCGTCCTAGTATGAGCACCTACTCTTCTCCTGTGGTCATGTTCCTTAATAAATAAGGATCTTTGTGCATGTGCCCTGACTTCCGTTCCCTCAAGAAACTCAACATCAAAGAAAAAAAATTCATTCTTGTCATTGATGACCTATTTGATGAATATAGCGGTGCCCTGTTCTCTACTAAACTTGATCTTCGTTCTGTTTACCACCAGATACGTATGAACAAGGAAGAAATTTCTAAGACTTCATTTCGAACTCATGAGGGCCACTATGAGTTTTTGGTCATGGAATTTCGCTTATGTAATGCTCTCTCCACTTTCCAAAGCCTCATGAATAATGTCTTTCGTCCTTTTCTCCATCATTTTGACTTATTTTTTTGTGATGATATCCTTATCTATAGTAAAACCTGGAAAACCCATCTTGCTCATGTGGATCGAGTTTTACATCTACTCTCTCAGCACTGACTTTTCCTCAAACAATCTAAATTAGCTTTTGGAGCCTCGAAAGTCAAGTACTTAGGTCATATTGTTGGAAAGGCGGGTTTTAGACTAGATCCTAAAAAGATTGAAGCTATGCAGGATTGGCCTCACCCAAAGACTCTCAAAATCTTGCGTGGATTTCTGGGTTTAACATGATATTACCACAAGTTTGTTAAGAATTATGGAAAAATTGCAGCACCTCTCACTTCTCTCCTTAAAAAGAATTCTTTCACTTGGAATCTCGTAGTTGATCAGGTCTTTCAAACCTCGAAGGCGGCCATGTGCACCACTCCATTCCTAACCCTTCCCGATTTCACAAATACCTTTGTCCTGGAATGTGATGCTTCCGGGAGAGGAATTGGACAAGTCCTTATGCAAAATGGTTTGCATTTGTCCTTTACCAGTAAACAATTGTCAAAGTGACATTTGGGAAAATCAATCTATGAAAAGGAAATGTTGGTTATTCTGCATGCAGTGGATCTTTGGTGCCCTTATATATTGGGAAGCGCTTCCAAATTAATACATATCATCAAAGGCTCAAGTATTTTTTGGAACGACGTCGTTCCTCCCAGGAGAAACAAAAGTGGGTGACTAAGCTCTTTGGATATTATTATGAGATCATTTACAAGAAAGGAAAAGGCAATGTCGTTGTCGATGCACTTTCAAGAAAATATGAATATGAAGTGTCCATTTTTCCCCTTACTTCATTGTACCATATTGGCTCCAAGTTGTTCGCTAGGAATGACTACAAGATCTAAAAATTTTGCATATGATCCAACAATTGCAGGCCAATTCTCTAGTTTCCCAGGGTACTCCTGGCACAATGACGAGATTTTCTACAAAGGCCATTTGTATTTAAGTAAACAATCACAACTTAAATCCACAGTACTTTATGAGCTTCATGCTATACCCATAGTTGGGCACTCAGGGTTTACCAAAACCTATGACCAGGTCAAACGTTCTTTTTTCTGGAATGGTATGAAACAGGCAGTTTGCAATTTTGTCAAAAAATGTGATGTTTTTCAATGCAACAAGGGAGAAACAGTCAAAGCTCCTGGAACACTACAACCGCTTTTGATTCCACATGCTATTTGGAGGGATATCTCTATGGATTTTATTGTGGGATTACCTAAATCGTGAAATAAATCAGTCATCGTGGTGGTCGTTGATCGTCTTTCCAAGTGTGATCATTTATGTTCTCTTCAACACCCATTTACCGCCTCCATTGTGGCTCAACTTTTTATGGATAAGGTCTTCAAGCTTCATGGAATTCCTCATTCTATTGTTTCTTATCAAGACCCCACTTTCACCAACAATTTTTGGCAAGAACTGTTCAGGCTGCAGGGCACCCAATTTCATCTCAGCACAACTTATCATCCCCAAACTTATGTTCAAACTGAAGTCGTCAACATGTGTTTGGAAACATATTTGAGGTATTTTTCATCGAAAAGGAAAAATCAGTGGGATCAATGGTTACCACTAGTTGAATGATGGTACAACACTTCTTACCATACAGCTACCCACATGACTCCTTTTGAAGCAGTATATGGACAAAATCCACCTTCATTTCTCTCATACCTGCCAGGTGTCTCAAAGTTCTTGGTGATTGACCAAACGCTTAAATTTTTAGAGGCTATTCTCCATAACCTCAAAGAGAATTTTTCATGGCCCAGAATCACATGAAGAAAAAGGTAGATTAAGGTCGCTTTGAATGTCAATTTTTTGAAGGATACTAGGTGTTTCTTTGACTACAACCTTATAAGAAAACTTCCCTCAAGGATGACCATTGTTAGAAACTGGTGCCCAAATTTTATGGTCCTTATACCATTCTCAAGCATGTGGGACAGGTGTCCTATCAGTTATCTTTTCCCATCCATTATTAGCTTCATCCTATTTTTCAGGTCTCCTGCTTAAAGAAGGTGATTGGCACTAAGTGCCAAACTCAAACCAGCCTTCCCAAGTTGGATGAATCCATCTGGTTGCAACCACAAGCATTTTTGGACCAGTGTGAGTGTCATCTGCATCAGTGCACCATTAAGGAAGTGTTAGTCCAGTGGAAAGATACAACTCCAATAGATGCCACTTGGGCACCAACACCATTCTGCAACAATTTCCTCATCTCAAGCCTTGAGGACAAGGTTTCTTTTAAGGGGGAGTACATGTTAGCTACCTAACCTCCCTAACCCCTCACATAGGTAGAATAATATATTTCCATGTAATAAAGGCCAATATTAATAAGGCCTAGCAATAAGAAAGAATAAGTCAAATGTAAGAAGACATAATAGAAGCTTCCACTTCTAGAAGGATCTTCCTCTAGATTGTTCTTTTGGATAGGAAGATTTAGTATAAATAGGAGTATAGGGTATGAGAATTTTTGTCTTGGATATTATCGTAATAGATTTTTGCTTTGTTGGAGGTTTCGCCCTTGAAGAGGCAAGTGAAAATTTCTATCATTAATCAAGGTGCTCTTCCTAGTGTTATTCTGGTATTTTTCTAGTATTTTTCTGGTTATATCATTGTTGTTCTTCCATTTCTAGCTAAAATATTTATGTTATGCATACTTTTTTATATCTAGAATACTACACATTCCCCCCTAGGGTCATCTAGATTCCCTGATTGAGGTGACCACCTCACCTATAAAGTGATGAGAACACCTACCTAAGGTGACAATGGGTAGATGCTCTCTTAGTTGTCACCATTTGGTGGTTGGGTTTGGCTTTTCCCAACCTACAACTTGTGCGATAACAGGGTAGGTTTTATATTCTTTACATGTGTGGGGGGGGGGTGGGGGGGGTGTGTGTTAGATTTGACGATCCTCCCCTAGTAGTGGTGTACATGTGCATTGGGAAATATAATAGGGGTGGGGGGTCATATGGGGAACCATTCTTTTACCCCCTTTATTAGGTGACTCTGCCGGCTCTGGGCACTATTTCGAAGCTGTCACGCTTTGGGGCACTGCCCCAAAATTAATTTTTTTAGCATTTTTTTAGCAATTTTCTAAATTAATCTCGGATTAAGGGATTAGGTTTTTTGGTAGCTATAGAATAATTGAAACTACAAAAAAAAAAAAATGGGATTCAAAGATATCCCATACAACCTGCATCGTTGAAAAAGTTTTCTTAGGTGTTTCAAGTGACTTTATCTTAGTTTTGAATAGATAGTCAAATTATCGTGGTAATTCACCATTGTATTTCCAATCATATTATTTGGGGCTTTTGATAACAAGGGTGAGAAAAAAGATACCCCTTTGAAATCCTTGGTAAGCCAATCATTTCTGCATTCGTGTAGGTTTCTTCATGGACATTCATGTGGGCCACACAGTTTGTACATTTGGAGTTATTATGTCCCACGCACTGACTTTGTTGGAAGTGCACGCAAATTTATGGGTCTTTTACATAGTTTTGGTCACCTTGTTAGAATTAGTTTTGTAAATGTTGGAAGTATGTTGTGTTTATGTTGATTGTTTCTGCATCCATTTCTTGTACTGATATGAGCAATTTTTTGGTGATAACAGATGCCCCCTAATGTGTGACGTTAGGAGAATACGTATAGCCAAAATACAACAATGTTTCTTTTGCTGAAATTGTCATAGCAGAGGAGAGTTGTAGCTACTACTAAGAGGAACCGTGAGAGCGATTCATTGGAGGAAAAGAGGATTCTGAATGAGACCATTATTCTCCAAAAACTAAAATGAAAAGTTGTGTACAAACGAGGAGGGCATACCCCATGCTCATGTCATGAAACCATAAATGAAATAACAAAATATGAATATCGTTGATGAAGTATATGTTTGCAGCTCCCTCGGTGGTGTCAAAAAATGGCAGATGATGATTCTTGTTATTGAACAAGCTCCAAATCATGGTATGAACAACTCAGAGGCATTAATGTCCTAGAAAATGTAGAGGTCTTTGGCAACTACTCGAAACTGCAACTGTTGCATAGTAAGACCCATCATAACATGAAACTTTGTTGGAGTTGAATACCATGGGGGTCAACGAAATTAGAAAGTGATGGGGACTCTTTTTGTGTCGTTCGATACTACTCAATAATATGGGTGTGAGATCCAAGATACTTCCATATTCCTAGAAACTTGTGTTGGCATCGACAGGGAAGGGGTGTGACTGCAAGAAGCAAAGGGCTTATTAGCATCGATTTGATCAAACATGTATCATGGATGGAATGGAGGGGAAGATATATGAAAGGGTGACATGAAAAACATTCAAGATGTATGGAAATCGAGAACTGTTCTTGGTTGGGGGAAAATATAATGATGGATAAAACTGTAAAACACGATCTGGTGTGAGGGGGGACTAGATATTGGGTAAACTGTGCTAAGTGGGGAGACTGCAATGAAGTGGATGACATGTCAAAATACATATTTTGGGGACAGGGGTGTTCATGATAATAGGTATTGGGGCCATGGTAGAAACATATTTGCAAATATGGTGATGAAAGGGGAATGCCCCAACCAAGGGAGACATGGGTTGTTGTGTGCCCAGGAAAAAAGATACGACCAATTGCGATGGAAAAACTATATGCTACTTGCTGGAATTTGTAGTGTGTTTTATACAATTACCAAATAAATAAAGAATAATTGGCTTGAAAGTACATGTACAAAAATGGGTTCCCTAGTGGTGTATGGCTTGGCCTTGTAGGGCGCAAGTAGAGGAATGTAATGGATGAAGGGTGGGGTCCCCATTGGTGGTTTCTGTACTAGTTAATTGAACAGAGGAGGTGATTGCAAATGGGAAATTGATTATGTAAGGGGTGGGGGGTTCATGATGATGTGGAGGTGCATCTAACAGAACTAGCAAAGCATGATGTGGTAGTTCATATGGGGAAGGTTAGCAAGATGATAAGACAAAAGTATGAGGTTCATATTCTGAGATGTACTACTACAAGGACTCTCGAACTTAAGGGGGGGCGGGGGGGGATAGCCTGAGTGTTGTAATGGTCATGGGGGACAATATCATTGGGATGACTCATGGGGGTGGGGCTACTACCGAATGATAGTACCTGTATGCAATGGAGGTGATGCTACCGCAGAGGTGGGTAGGAACCTAAAGGTGAATGTTAGAAGGGGACAACTAGGATATGCAACTGTTAATAGAAGGAGTAATTACATGCCAATATTGATCATATACCTGAAGGAGACATGGGAAGGACCATGACTGAAGTGATGGTTGGTGCACATGATAAGTACATGTACATACAAGAACTAAATACCTGACGTGAAAAATATTTGATGAAAAATAAAATATGACATTTATTTGATAATTAATGAACAAGAAACATGTGTACCTGTGCTCGGGGTGCAAAAATTGCATCCCGAGACTTTGTGATGAAAAAAATGGAGGATGGAAATGTGTAGATGGCAGAATCAGGATCCTCGTGCCACAAACAATATGAAAAATGGGGGTCATGAGATTCTAAATGAGGGTGTTAAATATTGAGAAGGGGGTGTATATATGGGTGTGGGGCCCATAATACAACTTCATTTATACCTGCATGATTTGAGGTTGGGGAGTTGATTTTGTGCATTTTCAAGTTATACGAGAGCGTGAGGACACTGATTCGTCTTGTGGGAGAGTATAGTAAGTGATCAAAACCGCTTTCATAGAGTAGTGTCTGGGTTTTTTAAGGGGGGGGGGGGGGGGGGGGNGATGTATGAAGAGCCATACAACTATTTTTATGTGGGGTGAGGGTCATTTATGTGGAAAAAACATGTGTAATTGTGCACTTGCATGCATAAAATATTTCTACAAGTGAACACAGTGTGCGCGCCTATAGAAATATTCGTCTCATAGAAGTGCATGGCTAAAAGGGTTTTTCCCACGCAAATTTTCATGGTTGTCGAGAGGGAATCCACACAATAGATGTGTGATTTCTTGAGACACAACCGCACACTTTGTGTGTGACTATCTTAAATATTGTCGCGTACTTTGTGCATGAATTTTTGTGGGACAGTCACCCAGATACACGTGGTTGTATGTGATATGGTCGCACATCATCAATGTGTTTGTTGAAGAAACAATTGCATGCATGCACGTGACTATCATGGAGAAAGGTGTGCAAAAACGTTCATTTGTGTAATGGAACAAAAGTGCAAGTGAGTAATTTTTTATATTTTTTAATATTTTTGAGTTTTCTGGCGGATAAAAACTAACTCAATTTTTGTTGGATTGGGTGTAGGTATTGAGTGGACAAATAATATGCCAATCTAGTGGAAAGAGATATACTGCGAGTCTCTATGAAGAGAAGTGGGAGATGATTGTGATATTTGACGGTGATTGGCCCGAGCAGGACTTCTGAGATTCTTTGAATGCTCATTGATACAATTATACGACGAACTCCTGCAGTTTATTATTGGTATGTGGAAGCCACAACGACATTTTTTTAAGGTGTGGGGCCATGATCTCTGGATTATGACATATGTTGATGTATACTTCCTGACAAGACTCCCATTTCGGGGGATAGAGTTTTCTCCCTAGTCGCGGATTCCACCAAGAGTGATGGTGGTCGCGATGGATACATGACACTGCTCTGGGGGTGAATTTATGAGTAGGGGGTAAATCAACATAGGGGAGATTTATTATTTGGATACCTGGGTGTTATGTTCCATGGTTGTGATGATATATGGTTCATTGGGGACACATCGCATTTCTGGAGCGCATCTGGTGATTGTGGAGAGGGATGTGGATGGGTGGATGTTCACTTGGGCATGATTTATGCATGCATGTATGGTGGCACAATTGGATTGATGTGTTGGTGGTATGATAAGACATTTTACATTTGGGTTGGTGTTATGTTCATTCTTCCTAGAGTGGGTGATTCTCCTTCGCCCGAAGGTGATATTGGATCCTCCATCGATGTGTGACCCACATTTGATGAGGTGGGGATAGTTGTTGGCCCATCATGGTGATGGGGAGGGAGGGCACTATTTTATTCCCTTGTTTAAGGGCATCTAGAGGCATACCTCATACGTGATTTTGTATTTTCCATATTCTAGGATTGACTTCCGGCATCATCTAGACATGTGATTTCTTCCTTGAGAGATATGGGATCGTCGAGGTATGTTTTCTTTGCTTTTGATATTGGATATGTTGTGATGTATATGTTTTTATGCCAGGAGACTCATGGGATTTGTTGTGTGATTTTTCATATGCTAGGCCTAACGCTTGTGAGGCCAAGTTTGTGCATGTTGCTGAGGAGGATGAGTGAGAGGTTAAGGGTAGGGTGAGATGGAGCCACCGCTGATATGATGACCCTAGGGAGGGTCTGTCGCATGCTCCTGTTGGAGAGGACATGATTGTTCTAGTTTGAGATATGGAGGACTTGAGGAGGTGGTTGGAGGTGGTTGGAGGTAGTCCTAGATGGAGTATCTGAGGAGAGATGACTGCATATTCAGGATGAGTAGATATTGGAGCACTGTGTCGGTGGGGACCCTAGTTGGAGGTCTATTGTGTGATGAGCGGTGTTGGTTTTTTACTTGCTCTTCTTTTCTATCTGAGCTTATTGACCTAGGGTTCATGTATTTTGGGTTTCCAACAAAGCCTCTAAAAATATCGGCCCTCCCGATAAACCAGAAGGCAACACAACGCACAAGATGTGTTGCGCAGTCTCACCGAGATAGCTTTAATGGGTGGCTATAAGAATCAGATGTTTACAACCTAGGATTGAGTAGGAGATATGAGCTCTAACCTTTGAACCATCTATTATGACTTGTAACTGCAACATACTATTATTTACGATTAATGCAGTAAATCCATAGGCTTATTCCTTCAGTATTGCAAAATCACTTAAACAGGCAATATAATAATTCATGCATTCAACATAATAATAACTGCTTCATAAAATAAGAGATATGCAAACATTCATCACACAACACAAATGTTACCATGGTTCACCCCATCCTGGGGCTATGTCCACAAAGATTTGGCTCTCATCTCTTTTATTATATTATGTTCGCATCTATAACGTCGTGCGCTTACAAATATTCTTAGTCGGATGAGATCTATATGAGGTGGAAAAGATCACACCAGGCTCCATAGCCTGCGATATAACCCTCAAGATCTACCCTTCCTCCTCCTCTCTGGCTCAACAAATTCTACAAAATAGGTCTTGCAGCAAACAATTCCCTATCACATCAACTCATGTGTAACTTCAATAATCAAAACTGAACAACACAAAATCTAACCCCCTATGATACCTACGTATCGTTATTTATACATTTTGGTCTCTTTAGTTGTTTACAATACATTATCAAAACCATAACCCTATTGTCGTTAGGTCTTCCTCCCATGTGTGTGTGTTGTTCTTCCTTCTAGTTGTTGTTTTCCTTGATTGTGCACGTGTTGTGTTTCCTTCCAGCTGTCACTTTGCTCGTGCATGCTTTCTTTCCCAAAAAATCCATGATTTTCCACTTTGGCCTTTGGCTTTCCTCCAACAGGCCCCCAACACTAACATGTGGCTCATCCCAAGCCACCTATCCTTTGTGCGCTTCTTCAACCTCCTTGGTGATCGCCTAGAACTTTTCCCAGAGTTTTGTTGCTTGTGTCTGCGCCTGCGCAGTCTTCTCCTTGAGTGTGTCCACTATCTGGAATGCAATTTCATCACTGATCAGTTCCACACACTCTTCCTAGGTCTATGCTATATGTTCCTTGGCCTCCTTTGCTTATGCCATGACTTATGCTACCCATTCCTACAATGGTTCCATTTGAGCCTACCTCTCATGTTTATGTGTTTGTGCAGTAGTGAGCTCGGCCTGTAATTTCTTCATCTCCTGTGTTCCCTTGACACATTTTGTAATTGGTATTGTCTTTTACCTCTGTTTGAGTTCTTGTATCATTGTGTTGATCCTTTCTTCCTCCTTCTCCCACTTTTGGACCTGTTGATCCTCCTCTAACTTCGTCCAAAGTTGCAATGCTTTATTGATCAAGTCAGTTGTTGTGCTAACCTAATGCTCTATTTAATGCAGCTGTGTTGTTGTTTCTTGCTTCCTTTTCTCCTTGACTGATGGTGGAGTGGTTGGTATGAACTTCTCCCAGATATTCTCTATCTCCTTCTGGTATTGGTTGATTGCCTGCGCAATCCGATCAATATTTTCTACTAATGTGATTTCATCACTCTGCATGGCCTGTGGAATATTCTCATAAGTTCCTACCACTTTCTGCTCCAATCCTTTTATGCGCTCCCTTTCCTCATGGGTCTCAGATTTATCCTACTCCTAGACTACTTCTAGCGCATCTCGTTTCTTTGTTGCTTTCTTCAATTCGGTTAAGTGTTTGCATGCACGAGACTGTACCTCATGGTTTACACTAACCTCCAGCCTGTGTAGTGCCCTTGATGGTATCCTTTTCAACACAAGTTGGATTTGGCTTAAGTCCTTCAAGGATGTGTGCCCCACAATTTCGTCCATGTGCAGCATACTAGGGTTGATATGGAATGTTACGTGCGGTTGCATTATTGCCTGGACTGACTCTCGTTCCTCTTCTTTCACTCTTCCTTCTAGCTGCGGTGCTAATGGTTCGAGTCCCCTACTGCTTTTTGGCTTCCCTTCCCCAATTCGCTTGAGGAGCTGTTGCATATCTGCCAACTATGCTTCAATCCCATCCCTGTGGTGTGCAGCATGGTCGAAGTCCTCAAATAAACAATCCTGGACCATTCGGGTTATCATTTCCCCATCGTCATCCATGATCATATACTTTGGCGGTGTACTTTGGGCCTTTGATTTCTTGCACGCTCCTCCCATCTATGTGGTTGGCCTCTTGTTTGCCCCTATTTTTTGTGGTTTGGACCTTGCTTCGGTCTCTTGCGTGGGCTCGACCTATTGTTGCTGCTATGTGGTCGGCTATGCCTTATCCTTCTTTCCATTCCGGGTCCATGTCTTCATTGGACCTTCTTCTATCTGTATTTCTTTGCCCTGGCCCATTCTTCGTCTCTTGGTCACTTGGATTTCTTTCGGCTGGGTTTCTTCCAGCCATGCCTCTTCTTCTGCTGTTGTTTCCAGCACTTTCTAGGTGATGGTTGGAATCCTCCATTCCTCGTCCCCTTCTTTGATGACCATGTCGATGTCCCCCTTTATGATGCAGTAGCGCATCTGCAGCCACTATTTAGTTGGACCCTTCCTTGCCTATATCCACATTGCATGTCGCGTGGCCTAGAAATTGGCGATGTCTGCATATCGCATGACAACTTTTGGTGTTATTCTCCACACCTAGGAGATGGCTTCCTGTAGGTCACGTAGGTATCCCTCGAATAAAGACCGATTCACCTTTTTTCTCCTCAACTCTGGCCTGGTTCTAAGCAACAAATAACTTGCCCCTTGATTCGGTTTGGGTCTAGTGCCAAAAACTACGTACCTTGACTCTCTCCATCCAATGAAGTCTATTAGTGTGATCAGCCGTGAATAGTGGAACTATGTTCCTAGATACTGTGAATCCTTGCAGTCATCTAGGAATAGGTTCAAGAGGTATGGTGTCCACCTCATTGAGGTTCCTTCTATGCACTGATTTGCAACTGCAACAACCCCAGCTGGGACTTTCTCCTTGTGTGATTTTCTTAGCAGCCTACAGGCTAAGAGTTTCACGCTCAATTGTGTGGCTGCATCATTGATCCTCTTGATAATGATCCCTCTTGTCCCCATGTCAATGTCATACTTCTTCTTCATCTCTTCTGCTAACGCTTTCTCCTTGGTTTTGTCATCCAAAAACAACGCGAGATCCATGCCCCAAATTGGTAACCCTGTTATTTTTGCGATATGCTCAAGGTATATTGAGACATGCTTGTCCAACCATATTCCCCTTCCATCTATGACTGCTAGCAGTTGTTTGACACATGCGGTTGCGTGTTGACCCCTGCCAAAATGTGGTAGGTGTTGGTCCTAAGGTATGCACTTGAATGCTAAAGGGAAAAGCTAGGCCACCTATCAATTTAGAATGATTGTTTCTTTAAATTTGTGTTGGTTGGTCAGAGGTTTATTCTATCAAGACAAAGGAAAGGTTGGGTTGGCTGAACAATATGGATGAGGCCCCTCCTTGGCTGATTGCACACTAATGATAGACAAATGAAATAATAGAAAACAAAGAGAAATAACAGACTACTCAATGAATAATCTGCTACAAGAAGTTCAATACTTAAAATATCATTTCAAGACATCAAACATGTATCAAAACACAATAATTCCCATAGGTTGTAGAAAACGAGTTGTTACCAAAGCATTAGTTCTTTGACAGGTTGCATATCAGTAAAAATAAGTCATACAATAGCTGAAAGGTAAATGAAATGTACGTTGCACAAATCGAAAATTGTATTCAAGATAAGAATGAAAACACATGAAGATTTGAACGAAACACTTTCATCAGGAGTATGTTCACCAGGTAGAGATCTTTGATCCACCCGTAAAATGGGTCCAACCAGTCTATTGTATTGTTATTCCTTCCTCACAAAATCTGACCTTTACAATATCCAGAAACTAACTATTTAAAGAAAAGTTGCAGGGGTCCTCGTCCTTACGGGACTAAGACCTAAATTAAGCTAACTATCTGTAAATCAAATTATTAACTGTACTAAGATGTTGAAATTAATCAGCAAGAGTGGTTCTTATCTCACATAGAAGACCACTCTTGCATCTAACCCAGGAAAATGTTGGACTTAATCAAAATATAAACTATTATTGTCTCTGAGACAGAACTGATACATGTTGAAGGAACTGAATGGCTGAAAATGGGCCTCAGAGTGACAGAGTAGAGCTATGTTGTCAAGTGATGGCATGTCTGTGAGATTTTGGAGGCTACTAGAGATAACTGGATATGTGAGCAGAGCTTGTTGAGGTGCGTTTGGAACTAACCCACGTCGATATGTGATGGAGACTGACTCTCTATCTGTGTCTGAGCTTTCACAAGCTAAGCGCAGTCAGAGTTGACTGTACTCGACTCTTCCCCTTTCTTTCAATGTGATGACTGGTCGGGAAAAGGAAGTCATGGAGGTGAGCATCCAATAGGAAGACAGGATGAGTGGAGACGGACGTCCAATAGGAAGACAGGATGAGTGGAGATGGGCGTCCAATAGGAAGAAGGGATGACTGGAGATGGGCGTCCAATAGAGAGATGGGATGAGTGGAGATGACGCGGTCATAATCAGTAGCTACAATGATCGACGACCCTTGTTGACTTGATATCAACGGTCTGCGCTTACTTCGGGAGTTCGGGCTTTGGGAATTTTGAATGTGAAACATGGAACATCTCCTGGAGGAAAAATCATCGAAGTGACATGGCGGAGAAATGATGTATGATGTCACAACTACTGAGGTGTCTAGGAAAGAGAGGTGACACGTGTTTGTTGTGCTACTTATATGATTAGTATAATGCACACATTAATTATCAATACGAGATTCGTAATCAACAGAATTACAAGACACCAGTAAGAGAGGTAATTCTAATGTCACAAGTATAGAACTAATCTGGATTATGCATGCTAGGAATAAAGAAAACTATCGAACTAAAACACACTTTTTTTTTCTTTCACAAAGAGGCTATCTACTCCATTGTGGCACATGCAACTATGAGATGGATTTTTTTGACAGATCAACCCTGTTATCTAACCCAGAAAGCTAACTATGCAATCACACTTTCAAAAGGAAATCACACATCAATCATCAAGGCATATCATGGGTAGTTCAATAGCCAATATATTGGATATGTTGTGGCTCACAATGATCTGTTGTGAACTTCACTAGTTCTTTTCCAAATATTCTTGAATATTGCTGCCAACATCTATGTTCACTAAAATAAATCCAATTCATAAAAACAAAAACAGAGCGTATGCGAAAACAGAGTAAATAAAGATCTTAAGCAATCATGTAATCAAAAAGATACTAACATATGAAACTATCATATATGATGAATGAAATTGAGAAATCAAAGCTTCAGCTAATCTAACAATTACACTACCGAAATAAAATCCTAACACTAATCTACAAGAATGATGACCTTTGTTGGGTGGTGGACCCTTGTCGCTTCAATAGGTCAGTGATTGGAGTCTACAGTAAGTTGGTCCTCAATCAACACATCACTCTTACTCAGATCTCAAAACATGAAATTAGACTATACTAACAACTCAACTCACATTCATTCATTAATGATCAAGACAAGGAAATAAATGACATTCTTCTATTAAACTTCAAACTCAAGACATGTTCTACAATATGCAACGTTGCTTCACATGTTGTGTTATGCTATTTCTCTTCTCTATTCCACCATCCTTTCCATGACTATTTAAGCATTCTTAGTCGTGAAACACAAGGAGGTGAAATCTTTAACAGATTAGCAATTGTCAAATTTATACATTCGGTTACATATTTTAAGATTCATCCTCATGACACGAAGTGTATGAGGATGAAGCAATAATAAAACTAGGTCAACATAGTCTTTCTAGAAACTTTGATGATCTAATAAACATTCAACAATTATCTTAGGAACAATCTGAAGCAAAAATTTCCATACTTTGTTTCTTGTGTTGGTACCGGATCATGATAGGTGAGACATGACAGATAGTACCAGATTCGAATAGCATGCAATTGGTTGGTACTGGACTAAAACAGGTTGCGGACGTTGGTACCGGATCGCGACAGTGAGGGATCTGAGGGTACCAGATCTAAACAGGAGGTGCTCTTGGTACCGAATTCAGACAGTGGGTGATCTGGTGCATAAGTACCGGATGGCTTGGCTGACATAGAAGTGTCAGACTCGTCCAAAGGTCAAAGGATACATATGGAAATTTAAACATTAGTGCATGAAATATTTAATCTCCTAGCTTAATAAACCACAAAATGCATGAATTCAAATATACTTTACCTCA
>ML778644.1:61296-92180 GCA_009831015.1 Picea engelmannii | reverse complement strand
TTGCCATGCTCCTTGTGGTTCTCTTAGAAGGAGGTGATGGATCCTTCTTCTCAGAAGTGCTAAAAAGTTTCCTCTTCCTCTTTTCTATCTGTGGAATGGTTACAGGAGGTTGTTCTATAGACTGTTCACCTTTATGCTTTGAATTGATATTCTCTTTCATCAAGGGTTTTGATTTATGACCCTTCTCCTCAAGTGTTACTGCTGAGATCTCTTCTACTAATTCAGATATATCTTTCGATTCTTGACTTTTAAGAGTCTTATTAACTGAGGAAGAGGGCCCTACTTGTTTACTTGAAGAGTTATGAGCTCTTCGGTCTTTTTGCATCCTAGCTTTCTCTTTTTGGCTCACTGCTTTGGAGGATGATGGAGCTATCTTATCTTTCTTGCCCTTTTTCTTCTTAGGTTCCTTATCTTTATCTAGAGCAGGTTGGGCTTCCTCTACAGGTTTGTTTTCTAAGGAAAGGTGTTGAGTGATGTGGGTTTTCCAACTAAACCCTTGCTTCCTGATTTCACGTATAACTAGAATTTTGATAAGACCCTGATGATACATACTAGTATTCTCAGTTTTAGATAAGGATTTGACACCTCTCACCATCTTGTTCAGGCTCATCCATAAAAAGTATGAAAAGTCAATTTCAAAAACTCCTTCAAAGTGCAACAAAAGTCGAAGGTGATATAGGAAAGTTATAGCATACCTGCCTTCACAAGTGAGGAATCGTTGGAGGCTGACAAGCATTGGATGATATTCCTCCTTGATATAGTTTCTAGAAATCCCCTTTTTCCAATCAGGGTGTTGATGGTCTTCTTTCATAAATCTTTGGCACATTTCCTTATTGATTCCTACTCCTTTGAAATACTTGGCTCCTCTGCTAGGTAATCATGTAGCCTCCCTTAGAGTTGTTTCATTGATTGTTAGTTGTAGGTTGCCTATGTGCACAAACTCTCCATCGTAACTTTGGATAAATGCATGAGATACCCCTTCATGACAACCTATGATTTTTTCTAAAAATGGCATCCAACCCGCTCTAGCATACTTATCTCTACATAGCTTGAACTCCTTGGTCTCCCTATAAATCTGGAAGACCGGTTCATGTCTACTCACAACCATCCTTATAAACTGTGAGTGTAAACCGGGATGTGGCGTAATATTTTGGTCAATTGTGAGCGTAAGGGTTTGGTACCGGATATTGCAGAGAGGAGTAGGCTCTAAAATGGGGGGGAAATGGATAATGGCAAGGAAAACAGTGATGGCATCGATAATTTGAAAGGTGGTTTTAAGTAAAGATGTTGCGAAGAAATTTAAGATGAAATGAGGCTCATCTGGATGGCTTCGCCACCCAGATAAGCCATTCCATTTCTTATGTTAGTGAAATGATGGAAATGGGACATTCGGTAATGAAACATCATTGTTGTTTGGGATAGGTGATTGGACCTTTAAGCGGTGAATTTGATGTTGAATTGTGCAACATGATACAAGGTAGATTTGTGATTACTAAGGGTGAAGCACATTCTTGGTTTAAGGTTGTGGCTCATCATTACTAGGCATGCTTATTTTAGTTCATAACTACATTCACACATTTGATGTGATTTTACCCTCAACGTCTTTTCAAGCACTTATGTGGTGAGGAAATTGATTAAGGTTAAGCATATGGGTATAAGGGAAGTAAGATTTAAGTGCATGGTTTTAACAATAAGGTCATAAGATCTAATATACAATTTCATACCTATTGTAGTTTTATAAGCAAAGGAAAATAAACGATACCATGTTACCTTTTCTTTTACCATTGCATAACCAATACCCATATGATATTCATGATCGGAAGCATTGCCTTGTATTTGAAGCTTGCAGATTATCAGAGTTCATCTTTTTAGGCTGGAGTTTTCTGGAGGATTAGTACTAAAATTTCATGTACCTTATGAAACTTTTTTATTCTGTGCTAGTTTTTAACTTTCTTCCTTTGTGTCTGGTTCTGCAGGGTTGTAAGGTGAACATGTTGGTCTCTGAAGATGAGATGTGAGTCTGGAAAAGATTTCTGAAAGAGGCTCTTCGACCCTCCCCCATGCCAAAGGTGTTGCATATCCTTATGCAAAAAGATCTGAGACACTGTATCACAATGAAAGAAAATTGATAAGAGAAGAGGAATCAAGTCCAATATCAAACGTACATTCGTCACCTATCATATGATCTCATGCCTTAAAAAATGAAATTGCCTTTCCTCTCATGACTTATTGACAAGCACAACATACATCAATGAAAATAGGGAATTTTCGTATTTTTCCATAAGAACAGATCCAACCTAACTGGCTTCAGAGATTTACTATCATTAGATTTATGGATAAATTTCACAGTATAAGTAGATTAGACTCCCTAGTCAGGGTCCCACTCTTAAGAAGTTTCCTTCTTAGGTAATGTAGGATTTAGATGTCAGACAGGTAAAGTTGACTTAGGGTAATTCTCAAATGGACATTTACTTGTAGTATTTGTTTTGTTTGTTAATCTGGAATTTATATATTATCAATGACAACATTGACATATTCATATTTTTAAATGGAAAAAGTGAATTTCTCAATCAAACAAGTATAAATGAGACATTCCTCAAACCAAAACCCATTGCCAGCAAGCCTGTACAGTACTCTAGTGGGGTAGTTGTGATATTTAGTGAGAGACATACCTTCCCCAGGCAGAATTCCCCATTGCCAACAGGCATGTTCAATACCCTAATGGTTTTGCCTAGTCATACCACAGACAGGTATCTGCTACCAGCAGACCTGTTCAGTATCCCGACGGGTTAGTCTCTTAAACCCTTTTTTTATCAGAGGCTTCGTGTCCATAGTCACCTATTTTAGTTTTTTGTTAAAGAGTGATTTTTCACAGGTGACAGGAGGAGGCTTGTCTGAAAACCCTTTTACAGGATGGGATGGTATTGAGTTAGAAGATATACTCTCTTATTTGAATGTCTTTAAAGATTTGTTTGAAGGAAAAATAAACTCATGTGTGTATGTTATTTCTTTAATATTCCAGATGTATGGTCTGACTGAGTTTGTCCATAAGATAATGACCTAAAGTTATATTAGGGTATTGATGCATCCTTTTCCATAAAAGTTTCCTAATGTGCCCATGACAGAGAGTGTTCATATACTCATATGCTACTCTTTAGTAAAGATAATCCAATGATTATTGTTGAAGTCTAGTTAGGGTGAAATAGTTACTTGTAGGCTAATATTTTTTAATCCCGTTAATCATGTTGGAGTATTGATGTAGTTTGTAATGGAATTTTTTATGAAGGCAACCTCTAAATTGTAAATCGAGTTAAGCATGGTTCTTTAAACAACATAGGCAAAAGAAATTATATCTTCCTTGTCAAGAAACAGAACCAAAAGAAATTAAAATATTTCCTTGTTAAGCAACAGAACCAAATGAAATTAAAATACTTCCATGTCAAGCAACAGAACCAAAAAAATTATTGCTTCATGAAAGATGTCATTTGATGCTGCAGTCATCTCCTTGGTTCCAGCTTAGGTGGTTACTGCAAGGCTTCATACTTCATATTAATTGACATTAGATATTAAAATAAGCATAGCATTATTTTTCAATTAGATGATATGTCCTGATAGTACCGGATAAGGATAGTCTTCTGGTACCATACCAGCACAGGACTGTTGGCACCAGACCAGAACATAATTTCTGGTACCGGATCAGCACTGCTAGTACCGGACCAGAACATAGTATTGTTGATGCTTACAAACTGATGTTTTAGCAAGTTTGTGAAAGATCAAATAAATTATAAAAACCTACTAATAAAAAAAATGCGAAAGTAAAACAAAGGAGGTAAGAATCCATTGTTACCTTCAGCTTATTAACGAAACATAGCCCACACACCTATGTACAAAAATTTTAAAATAAATCAATCAATCAATGTGGATCAGTAGGAAGGTTTCCTTCCTTACTGATCACCTGCATATCTGAATTATGTAGAACATGTGTCAGAAATTCCTCTTTTGACGGGGGTTTGTTATAAATTCTCAACCGATGGCCATTCATGAGTAGGGGTGTCTTATGTTTGTCAATTGTATTTATCCAGATTGAACCATTATCATAGACAGTGTCAATATCGTAAGGTCCTAACCAATGAGTAGTTAACTTACCTTTGAAGTTCTTGAACCTGTTGTCATATAATAAGGCCCAATCTCCTGGTTGAAATTTTTTCTTTTTGAGATACTTATCATGTCATTTTGTTCTCTACTCTTGAATAAGGGTGGTTCTTTGAAGTTCTTCCTTCCTAACTTCATCCATCTCATTAAGCTGGAAGAGTCTTTGTTGATGGGCTTCATCCAAGTTCATGCCAACTTGTACAGCAGTCCTGAAGGTTTTGATCCGGAATTCTATGGGGAGAAGCACCTGCTTCCCGTACACCAACTCATAGGGTGTATGTCCTGTTGTATTCCTCCAGGTGATTCTATAAGCCCATAAGGCTTCTAGTAATCTATCAACCCAATCATTGTGGTGTAGTTGTATTGTTTTAATAAGAATGGACTCAATGACTTTGTTGGTAGATTCTACGTGCCCATTCACCTAGTAGATTTCATGTGCTTGATTTGGTATTGTTCTATAACAGTTTTGACTAGATTAGAAGTAAATTGAGTCCCCTGATCAGTCACAATTTCTCGAGGTACACCAAATCTAGTAAAAATTTCATTAAAAAGAAATTCTACCACTGATTGTTCACTTGTAGCTGGTAAAGATTTTGCTTCAACCCACTTAGTCACATAGTCAGTACATACATGTACTTTTTCTTTTTAGATGCAAAGTTTATGGGCCTACAAAATCTAATGCCCATTTTTCGAAAGGTTCAATGACTACTTGGGTTTGAAGTGGCATTTGGTCTCGTGCAGTAGGATTACCCATTCATTGGCATTCATCACAATTGGATACATAAGTTCTAGCATCCTTGAAAATATTAGGCCAATAATAACCAGATTGCAGAACTTTATAGGTTGTCCTCTTGTCAACAAAATGGCCTCCACAAGGTACATCATGGCAGGCTTGCAAAATATCATGGATCTCATCTTCCCTTACACATCTTCTGATTACCAGATCTTGTCATGTTTTATAAAGACAATCATCATGCCACATATAGTTTGCACTTAGCTGAATTACTTTATGTTTTTCTCTAGGAGACAATTTATGAGGCATCTTCCCTGTCACAACATAGTTAGCTACATCTACATACCAAGGAGTAAATGTAGAAATAGCAAACAAATTTTCATCAGGGAAGTTATCATCTACTGGTGCATTATCTCCCAGATGAATCATTCTAGATAATAAATCAGCCACAAGATTATCCTTACCGGGTCTATCAATAATATTGATATTAAACTCTTGTAATAATAACAACCATCGTGTAACTCTAGGGTTTGTTACAGGTTTTTTCATTAATAATTTGATGGAATAATGATCAGTGTGTACAAAATCTCGATATCGTGTAATATGGTGTCTAAATTTATTGATAGCATGGACTACAGATAACAATTTTTTTTCTGTGATCGTATAATTAACTTCTGCTAGTGAAAGATTTTTACTGACAAAATAAATAGCATAAGGCATTTGATTTTCCCTTTGTCCAAGAACTTCCCCCAGGGTTGTGTCTGAGGCATCAGTACAAATATGAAAAGGAAGGGACCAATTTGGTCCTCTTAAGACAGGGGTACTTGACAATTTCTTTTTCAGAATCTCAAAAGATACTTGGCATTCATCATTCCAATTAAATTCAATTTCTTTAGATAATAACTTGAATAAAGGGGTAGCTAAGCTTGTAAAATTCGGAATGAATCTTCTATAATATCCAGCATGCCCTAAAATGTTGTGAACTTCTTTTTGTGAGGAAGGTATTCTGATTTGTGTGATAATATGAATCTTTGCGGGATCAACTCAGACTCCAAAACCAGAAATGTGATGTCCCAAAACAATGCCTTCAGTGAGCATCATCTTTGACTTTCCATCGCTTAGGGAAATATTAGTTTCCCTACACCTAATCAAGACTTTTTCTAGATTGGACAAATCTTCCTAGAAGTCATCTCCATGGACAGTAAAGTCGTCCATGTAGATTTCGATGCAATCATTGGTCAAATCAGAGAAAATGGCTAGGACAACCCTTTGGAAAGTGGTTGGGGCATTGCAAAATCCAAAAGGAAGAACCCTGTAAGCATAGGTTCTGTTAGGCCCGAGATATGATCAATTTATGACAGGTATTAGACACTTTTTTTCGAATGT
Source organism: Picea engelmannii (assembly GCA_009831015.1). Taxonomy (NCBI): domain Eukaryota; kingdom Viridiplantae; phylum Streptophyta; class Pinopsida; order Pinales; family Pinaceae; genus Picea; species Picea engelmannii. The sequence continues at coordinate 85,909 of ML778644.1, read as the reverse complement.
ATATATGTGTTTTCCATGTTTTGAAGGAGATTTTTGAAGAATTTTATGCTAAAATGGTATGATCTACACCAGGTACGTATGATTCATGTTTAATGTTGATATTGAGTATAATTCATCACGTTTTTATGATCCCAAGGATCCGATTCACATTTTTTGGTGTTATAGGGAAAAAGCGCATCACGTTTCTACTTCCAGCACTCAGTCTAGTACTCCTTCCAGCACTCGATCCGGTACCCGATCCGGCATTACGTCCAGCACCACGTCCTGCACAAAAACGGTGGGCGATTTGGCGGTTATGGTATTGGCGGCCAGTGGTGAGCGAATCAGAAGCATGGGTTTTTTTCGTTCTTGCCCCCTCCGGCTACTGAACTCTCGACAACTCAGTTCTGATTTTTAAACAAGGTGATTATTGGCTCGCTCCATTTTAGCAGTTAGAGCATCATTTAATGTAATTTGACGAATTTAGAAGTGGTTCAATCCTCCCGTGGTCAACCACTTGGTCTATAAACATTAAAAATGCCACCATGGTGGTCAGATAATTGTTAACGAAGTAGAAGAACCAATGTGATAGGAACAAACACATTTTTACTCTGTTTTGCTATTTTTCATTGCCAAATTATATAGAAACTGCGTTTTTGAGTTTTCATGGTGAAATTGAATTGTTGAGTTCGTGGTGTGCTTTTAGGAAGTGACCACGACTTGCTGGGGAGCCCACCAGCAGTCTGGTAACTGTTCTTTATGTTGTTTATGCATTTTATAGTTTAGTTGTCCTCTCTATTTCCTGTACATGCATTATCATTTTGTTAATTAATTTGTTGTTGTCGTTTAATTACTTTGACTTTCTTTTGCAGGTTACTATGAAGGATTGTGTTAGCATGCATTGATCTTGTAGTTAGGAACTAATTTGCAAATTCATGGACTAACCCTGTGTGCAATTAGATATTAGATTATGTTTTTATTTATGCTTTTAGAGTTAAATTAAAAACAGAATTTGAAATAGAATAGAACAGAGTTTTATTACATGTCTTCTTTAACAAGGATTTGATGGATGGATATGATTAATTTCAGTTTTTAATTATAGATTGTTTATCTCATTTTTATGTAGATCTTGCTTAATTAGTTGTTGATTAATGTATTTGTTAGTTTACTTTGTAATGTCATGTTTTAATTTTTGTTCTTAAACACTTTCTTTATTGCAGTTTGAATTGTTAGAATAGATATAGCGTAGTTTCATTTCATGTACTTTCTTTCCTAGAATTAGATTGCAATTATAATTCTTAGTTAATTTAGTTATGAATTTTGCTTACATAGTATAGAAGTACGATTAAAATCTCGTTATATTGTTGATGATTAATACATGAGTAATGAATATGTAGGGTAATTGACGATTGTTTCTGTCATGCCTAAAATACTATGAAGTTGTCATGATGGACCATGTGGTGGCCATTTTTCTGACAAACGTACAACATATAAGGTGTTACATTCAGGTTACTATTGGCCTAGCATTTTCAAAGATGTTGCCAAGTATGTGAGAAGTTGTGATAGTTTCCAAAGGATAGGAAGACCTATGTCAGCTAACAAAATGCCTTTGCGTGCCCAAGTTATGATAGAACCCTTCAAAAAATGGGCCCTCGACTTTGTGGGACCAATTTCACCCATGTCTCGTAGGAAGAACTATATTTTGGTTTGTACGGACTATGTCACCAAATGGGTAGAGGCAAAATCCCTATTCAGGGCTACAGAGAAGTTTGTTGCCGAATTCATCTATGAAGACATATTTACCCGCTTCGGTGTCCCTCATGAAATTGTTACCGACCAAGGCACTCAATTCACTTCCAAGCTAATGAAAGAGCTAACAGAGAAATATAGGATTAAACAACGTAAATATTCTCCATACCACCCGCAAGCCAATGGTCAGGTAGAATCCACAAACAAAGTTCTGGAAGCCATCTTGACCAAGACTGTTCAATTACATCACTAGGATTGGGCTGATAGGCTCCTAGAGGCTTTGTGGGCATATCAGACCACCTCGAGAAATACCACTAGGCATACCCCTTATGAGCTAGTGTACGGGAAACAAGTACTTCTACCTATGGAATTCCAAGTAAAGACCTTTCGTATTGCCGTAGAATTGGGATTGAACTTAGATGAGGCTCAGAAGCAACAATCCCTACAATTGAATGAGTTGGATGAAATCAGGCAAGATGCCATCCAATGGACAATATTAGTCTAAAACTAGAGGAGCAAGTGGCATGACAAGTTTATTAAGAAGAAGCACTTCCAACCTGGTGATTGGGCTCTATTGTTTGATTCCTGATTCAAAACCTTCAAAGGAAAAATCACCACCTGGTGGTTGGGCCCTTATGAGGTAGACACTATATATGACAATGGAGCTGTAAAAATTAAAACAATTGACGATGGACAAGTATCCTTTTTGGTAAAGAGACACCGACTAAAATTTTATCATAAGCCCATTTCCAAAGAGGATTTTCTACAGGTCATGTCAACTGACAAGGCATTGGCCTTAGTAGATGGGGAAGTCCCCACTTGTTCTTGAAAAGTTTTCTGAATTTTCTACTGTATATATGTAAATAATTTTTGAATTTTGTTAATAAGGCAATTCTAGAGATTCTTGTAAGTATTTATTTCACCGGGAGTACACAATTCAAGGATCTTTCTTCAAAAACATTGTTACACTTGAATTTTGTGTCTGCTAAAGCATAAAATGAATATTAACTTACTGTAATTATCCATATTTTTGCAAACATTCTCAATTTTTTTAAGGCATTCGAAAGAAGTTGCTCTTGAAACTCTTCACCACTGTATAAGGAAGTGATACCATAACCATCAAGCTTATAGGTCTCTCGTACAGTTTTTCTAAGAAACCTGAGTAAGTGAGTCAAGTGTCTTTATCAAAGAGTAACAAGGAGGTCTAATTAGCGGTTAGTCATGGAAACATCACAATAACTACAAAAGAAGAAAGTGAGTTGATCCTAGAGATACATTTATGTTCTTTCTCAATGGTACTATCCACTACACACTAAATAGCTTGATTATATCATATCTTTAGATAGGCCACATCTGCTTCAGTACCCCTTACATCGGGACAATCACTAAGTAATATAAACAGAAAGTCATCCTCTAACATAAATACCATCCCAATTGAAAAAAAAAGAGAAAAAATTGTTTTCAGAGTTGTTCCCCCATCTTCTTGCATAAGCAATATTATATTAAAATCTCAAAATATGGAGGGCCAGTCTCTGAGGGTGTAAGAGGCTAACCCGCAAGGATACTGAACAGGTTTGCTGGCAGCGGGTATCGACTTGTGGTATGACTAGGTAAACCCACCAGAGTACTGAACAGGCTTGCTGGCAGCAGGGCATTCTACCTAGCAAGGATGGTAATCTAATAAATAAATAATAAATTTAAACTTGTCCTGATGTACAGAATTACTTGCAGACAAAGCTGACATGAAGTATGTGTGGTTAAGATAAGGTTAATGAACTCCATAAATCTTCCATTGGAAAGTAAATCTAAGACTATATTGAAACTCTCTTGCCTATCTCTTCTTATCTATATATAGGATCTCGTATCCTATAGGTGGGGCCATCTTCTAACCGTCTCATCAGACCAATCTGTGAAATTTATATTTACACTTGACATACTATAAATCTTCGGCTATTGGGGGATATTGACTGGTTTCCTATACTTTTGATTGTGAGGTGTCACAATACTTAGGTGTGGGGGAGGGGTTCATGAGCTGACAAATGATCATTGCCCGAAGAAATAGATCTTTGCAAGAGTTTTTTCCATGATACAGGTTATTACATTGATAATCATTCTTATTTTTAAAAGTGCTAAACTCCTGTGTGTTATAAATTACTGAACATATACTTAACAGACCACTCTTTATCGGTTTATCTTTCATTACAAGTTGTACATTGTAGATTGACAGTACATGTTTTATGCTTGCTATAACCTGTTCATTGTAGGTTTGACATTATATGTCATATGCAAGAGGATTGAGTGAGCATTATGGTAAAATCAACAACAAGGGAACATTATGTTTCTGCTCATTAACCACTGTGATTGTCAAAAACACTTCAAATTTGCAGGTTGTCCATTATAAGAGGTGAAAATGTACTTAACACAGAAGTACCATATGAAGTATCATATGAGGTGCCATATGAAAATCCGTATGAGGTGTCGAACAAAGTACCATATGAATTACACACCAGTAATTGTCCTAGATTCTAGGTAACTAGAACTCAATTACATTCAATTGAATTGGTTGCAAGCAATTAATTAAAGATGCTTTATATGTTTATGATCAAATGTCCAAGTCAAGAGACTTGGACATTTATCTAACTGCGCATCATTACATTTCCCGCAAAAACAAGCCGTCGAATTCGAATTTCCCACACATGGCAGCTTGTGCGCACATGTGTGCAACCTACTCCACTATAGGTGCATTCAAAATCGGGTTGGGCAACCATTATCTCCATTCTCCCTTGCCATTTTCTCCGCCCTATATTAAGAAATCACGCCCAACCTCTGCCATTTCTTCCCTTCTTCAAATCGCATTCGGCTCGTGCCCAATTCATGCCATCTCTTGGCTCGATCATGCCCTTGCGTGGTGAATTTTGCCTCTGCCACAATGCCTAGGAGGTATGAACCCTCTTTCTGTGCAGATCTCTTTGCCATTCCCAAATTTGCACAATGCAGAGAAGTGTTTATGTGCGCAGGCTGGGGGCCATTTTTGTCTAACTTGCAGGGCCACGATGATGGCCTCTCCATGCAATTTTCCTTCGGTTTCAATGGGAAGACAGCACAGGTGGGGTCTCTTTCCTTTGAAGTCTCAAAATAATCCATTGTTGCAGCTACAAATATCCCAAGAATGGGAGATAGATGGTTAAAAAACCACCAACTGCTGTGCTCAAGTTATAATAGGGTGTTTAAGCTCGAATTCAAGAGCATTTCAGGAGTAAAAGGATATTCTAGGGAGTGGATAAAGGTGGAATTCATCAACCCTCTCATCGTCATCATGAGGTTGTTTACATGTGAAGTTGGATACTCCACTTTCAAAGCTTGTCATTTCAAATTGCTGGCTCATTTTCTGTTCAACAAACCTTTGAACTTCCCCTTCTATTTTCTAAAAATCTTGGAGAAGATGTCCTCTCAAGTGAGGAAGAATGTGACTAACCCCCACAACAGTCTCTTTCACCATGGCTTGATCAAACTCCTTTTTCTAGCCGAACTAGAGAAACAAGGGCAAACTTGGGATGCCTTTATCTACCAATTTGCAAGCCCTCACTTGACAGTTAAGATAGGCAAAAAGCCACTTAGCCTAAGAACTATCTCTCCATCCAAGCCTCGCTCTCCAAAAACTCCAAACACCCTTGCACAAACCCTCTCTTTGTCAAAACAATACAAAAGGATTGTTGATATCCCTACTTCCTCATTGGGTAAAAATACCAAGACCAAAGACCAAAAGAAGCCTATTGTTAACCCCCCAATGCCTTCAATTTCTCTTGATCCTACACCTAAAAAGCTCCAAAAAGTAATCCAACAAGACTTTCCCATCATTCCCACAAATAGAAGGGGAGCCAATCGATTTGGTAAAGGACCCTTTCGAAAGAGTACCCAGAGCACAAGAACAAAACCTTATGCAAAACCCTTGCCTGCTTCGGATCCTATCCAAGTGTCCTCCGATCTTGAGAGCCCTCACAAGAGACTTAGGGAAGTTTTTGCGGATGGATTAGAGCCACTAAGAAAGAAAAAATTAGAACCTACCTCTCCTTATCAATCCCCCATCACTCCTACTTCACCCATGCCTACTCTAGATCCTAAGACTGATAGATTGTCCACATCCCTCAAAGGATCTAAGCCTTCCCCCGAGATCACCAATTCTGCCCCAGCCATAGAGAAGCTACAAAAAGAAAACCATCAGCTTCTCCAACAGTTGGAAGAAAGGAAGACAATAGACGCACACCTTCATCATGATAATGCAGTCCTCCAAGCAAAGGTTAACTCCCTTCAATGGTTGGTCGATGAGATGACCAAATCCAACCGCAGCCTCAGAGCACAACAGAAGCAACATAAGAGGCACAAGGCAAAGTCTTCACAGCAAGAAGGAGAAGCTTCCAAAGCTGATCCTCTTCAGCAAGCCTAGTCACGAGGGGTAACTTCTTTTTGTTTGCGTGGGACCTGCAAAATCGTAAGTGTGGGGGTAATATTGGGGCGAGATATGATCAATTTATGACAGTTATTAGACACTTTTTGTCAAATGTACATATGTGTTTTTCATGTTTTGAAGGATCTTTTTGAAGAATTTTATGCTAAAACGGTATGATCTACACCAGGTACGTATGATTCATGTTTAATGTTGATATTGAGTATAATTCATCATGTTTTTATGCTCCCAAGGATTTGATTCACATTTTTTAGTGTTACAGGGAAAAAACGCATCACGTTTATGCTTCCGGCACTCAGTCTGGTAGTCCTTCCAGCACTCGTTCTGGTACCCGATCCGACACTACGTCCAGCATCGTGTCCTGCACAAAAACGGTGGGCAATTTGGTGGTTATGGTATTGGCATCCAGTGGTGGGAGAATCAGGAACATGGGTTTTGTTCGTGCTTGCCCCCTCCAGCAATTGAACTCCTGACAACTCAATTTTGGTTGTTAAATAGGGTGATTATTGGCTCACTCTGTTTCAGCTGTTAGGGCATCATTTAATGTAATTTGCCGAATTTAGAAGTGGTTCGACCCTCCTATGGTCGACCACTTGGTCTGTAAACATTATAAATACCACCGTGGTGGTCAGATAATTGTTAAGGAAGTAGAAGAACCAGTGTGGTAGGAACAAACATGATTTTACTCTGTTTTGCTATTTTTCATTGCCAAATTATATAGAAACTGCAATTTTGAGCTTTCATGGTGAAATCGAATTGCTGAGTTCGTGGTGTGTTTTTAGGAAGTGACCACGACTTGCTGTGGGGGCCATCAGTTGTCTGGTAATTGTTCTTTATGTTGTTTGTGCATTTTATAGTTAGTTGCCCTCTTTATTTCCTGTACATCCAATATCATTTTGTTAATTAATTTGTTGTTGTAGTTTAATTGCTTTGACTCTCTTTTGCAGGTTAGTATGAAGGATTGTGTTAGCATGCATTGATCTTGTAGTTAGGAACGAATTTGCAAATTCATAGACTAACCATGTGTGCAATTAGATATTAGATTATGTTTTTATTTATGCTTTTAGAGTTAAATTTAAAACAGAGTTTGAAATAGAATAGAACATAGTTTTATTACATGTCTTCTTTAACAAGGATTTGATGGATGGATAGGATTAATTTCAGTTTTTAATTATAGATTGTTTATCTCATTTTTCTGTGGATCTTGCTTAATTAGTTGTTGATCAATGTATTTGTTAGTTTACTTTTTAATGTCATGTTTTAATTTTTGTTCTTAAACATTTTCTTTATTACAGTTTGAATTGTTTGAATAGATATAGCGTAGTTTCATTTCATGTACTTTCTTTCCTAGAATTAGATAGCAATTACAATTCTTAGTTAATTTATTTATGATTTTTGCTTACATAGTATAGAAGTACAATTAAAATCTCATTATATTGTTGATGGTTAATACATGAGTAATGAATATGCAGGGGACGATTGTTTCTGTCATGGATAAATTCTCATTGGATTGTTTAATCCATACCTTTCACTTTGCTATTGAGATCATTATTGAGCTTATACCGCTTGAATTATCTTTTGTTGCCAAGTGCCATCGAGATATTATAAGACACCGAAGACATTCACACAACCACCAACACTATATTTGAGTTTTCATAGGTTAAAAGATAGTTTTCTTGCTTTCATAAGTTAAAAGATATAGTTTCTTGTTTTCATAGCTTAGGAGATAGTTTTATTGTTGTTGTAGGATAGATAGTCTTTTGTTTTGATAGATTAAAGATCAGTTGCTTATTATAGATTAAAAGTTAGTTGTTAGTTCTTCTTGTTTTCAATTAAATAGATTTCCTTTTATGAATTAGAAATAGTTTTGAAGTTTGAATTAAGAATATAGTTCACTTGCCTCTTAGGCTAGACAGTTTTTCAATGAGAAGTTGTTATTAGATTACTTGCAGTAGAAGTTGTCTTAGAGTAGTTAGTTGTTTACTTGCTTTAATAGGTTAGCTAGTTGTTTACTTGCTTTAATAGGTTAGTTAGTTGTTTCGCTAACTTGTTTACTTGCTTTAATAGAATAGTTTCTTGCTTGTTTATTTACTTGCTTTCATAGGGTAATTACTCATTGAATTTAGGTTGGCAAGTTAAAATAGTTTGCTTTTGTTATTTGCTTATTGTTATGCTTAATAGTTTATTTTTCTTATTGTTATGAATTAGTTTGCTTAGTAGGATTTTTACTTGTCTTCTTAGAACTATCCATCGATCCTTGGTCCAAAAGTACTTAGGTTACATAGTTTCAAGTTGCTTAATAGGGTTTTCTCATTAGATAGGTTTGCTTGAATAAAATAGCCTTTAGATAGCCCCTTCCTTAGTTAGACTATACTACTACCAACCCTTCTACCTTTGGCATATATTTTGCTACAAATCGAAGTTTACTTACCCCGGGTTGACAATTTAATTGAGGGTTTTTAGTGTGTTTTTAGTGCATATACAACACCCATCAAATTCCCCATGGGCAAGTGAAAGTGGTATTTTCCTGGTCTTTTGGTGCTATTTGTATTTGGTTATAACCACTAAACCCATCTAGGAACGAGAAATACTTATTTATGGACAAGGTATCCAACACATGATCAATAAATGGTATGGTAAAATAATCCCTATATGTGGCCTTGTTAAACTCCCTAAAGTCTACATATATTCTCCACTTACCATTTTTCTTGGGAACTATGACAAGTGGAGATACCCATTGACTATCTGAAATGGGGTATATGAGATTGGCTCGATTTTGCAATTCCTCCTTTACAATGTCTTTAGGGCAGGATTCATCCTTCTCTAAGGCTGCCTAACTGGTCTGATTTGGTCATTAGTGTAGATATGATCTGTGCATGCGTCAGGGTGAATACCTTTCATGTCTGCATAATCCCATGCAAAGGCATCAAGTTGTCTTTGGAGTATTTCAATTACTTGCATTTTTTGTTCTGGTTCCAAACTATAGTTGATATATAAAGATTTTCCTGGACTAATCTCAACAAGTTCAATACTTTATTCCTTCTCTGAAGAAGCTGGTGATAAAGTATATAATTGGTTGATATCAGGATGTCAAGTTTGTTGAAATTCAGAACTAAAAATATGTGACAATTCTACAAAAGACCTAGGATATTCAATGGAGTTCGTATCAGCCAAAAATAAACTTAAGACTTGTTCATCTTATTGTTCTTGCATTCATTTTACTTGTTCAAGTGTTAACGGAGGTCTGATGCAATCTTCCTCTCCATAAGGGTTTTCTAGCCATAGAAGTATTTCTTGTGTCGGTTGGGCAAGAGGGAAGAAGAAAATCTTTCGGCTATGTGTTCCATTGGAAATAGTCATCTCGCCAGATCGACAACTGATAAAGGAATCTGTTGTGGCCAGCCAAGGGTGGCCAAGAACCACAGGGTGTCCTGGTTTGGAGGATGATTTAGAATGGATGACTAAAAAGTCTACTAGATACTTCCAAGAAGCTAGTGTGACTGTGACATCATCTAAACTGTTGATTTGGAGTTTTTGCATAGTGTCAAAAGGCAATACATTAATTGTTGCACCCAGATCGATGAGTGTGTTCGGTAAGGAAATACCATTAATTTCAACAGTGATTATTGGGTTCCTAGGGTCATTATATTTATATGGCATTTCAGAAATAAATTCAGATAATTGTCCTACCACCTAAACAAGGGGAGGTTCATTTTTCTTCCTTCCTGGTTTAAAGGCAAAGATCCCTTATGATTTTGGCATATATATGGATATCCTTAATGGCTTGCAGCAGAGGTATTTTTACACATACATTTCGTAACTCATCCTCTATATCTTTGTGCAAGGGTAGCTCAGGTTTCTTCTCTAGTAGTATTTCAGGGTAGGGTGGAAGATTAACTTGTTGAGGTACTCCTACAAACTGAGACGTGGTTGGAATATGAGGGGGAGTCTCTCCTTCTACAGGGGTGGTTTGAGTATTTTCTTGTTTAGAATGATTATCATTTTCTTCTTGAATTATTACTCTAGAATTTGATTGATTTACAACTTACCCAGATCTTAGTTGAATTTCATAGGTGGGAAAGGTTTTGACTTCTATATTCTATACAGGGTGGGTGGGTCGATTATTGGGGTTAGGAATTGGTTGGGCAAGATTTTTTGTTGGTCTAGGAGGGTTGTGGGCAGCTTGGATTTGTGGTTGTTGATTGGTATATATAGGTGCTTGTTGTTGTTGATTAGGGTTCAAGGGTGCTATGAATTTTTGTTGTATAGGAGGTGGAGCTAAAGCTTGTATCTGAGGTGGGTTAAATCCAAGTAGTAATTGGGAAATGTTTGCAGGATACTGCGGATATGTTGGGTAAGAGGGACTTCCATACACAGGTCCCCTCCAACCTTGTTGCCAAGGTTGAGTTTGAGCTTGTTGAGGTGTCCAATGGGGAAACAGAATTGAAGAAGGACCCCATTGTTGTTGATGATATTGTGTATTAGGGTCCTAAAATGCATTGGGGTTTTGTGCTCTCCAAGGCCTCCTAGAAGGATACAGTTGTTCTTGTGAGACTCCTCCTCCCCTATAAATGGATTGCAGTTGAAGCAAAGTTGGACATTCATATGTGGGGTGCTCTAGTGTACACGGGCCACGGACCTTTGTGACATTTAATGGGCATTATTTCTCAGGGTGATCCTTTCTACATTTAGGACAAAAGATTGCAAAAACAACATCTTCTTCTTGCTTCTTTTTCAGTTTTAGGGTATCTAACTGGTTACTGATTGTGCTCAAGATGTATGTTTTAAAGTTTTCTAGTAAGTTTCCTAACTCAATTCTGGTGACAGTCCCTGAGTTTTGTCTTAAATTTATGCTAAAAGGATCTCTTGGTCCTTTACCTGTTTTGACTTGTCCTCTTGAGTATTTCCTACAGTAATCTGCAATTTCTTCAAAGGGTTGTTGTTGCACATCTCCTGAACTTAACAGATTTAACACTTCTATGCAGTCATCTCTAAGAACTTTCAAAAATATTGTTCTTGCTACAGCTGGGTCTGTGGTGAATAATTTTTTTATTTTTGGTAGTTGTATAAGAACCTTTCTAAGCAGTCTTCAGGGCTTTCATCTTCGGTTTGCTGCATTTTAAAAATGTCATTTTTAGCATTATCCTTACAATAGTCTTGATATTTCTGTAAAAATGTGTCTTTCATCTGTTTCCAAGAGAGAAATGTATTTTCTCCTAAGCTCATGAACCACCTTAAGGCTGAGTCCTTTAATGTGGCTAGAAAGAGCTTAAGTTTTTGGGCATCGTCCGAATGGTTATAGGTTCTACATAATATGTCAAACTCGAATAAAAATAAATCTGGATCTTCAATTGACATACCTTTGAAAGTGGGTAATGATGACAGTGGGATGTTCTTCATGCTAATGTTTCTGGAAATATTCAAGATTGGGAACCCGAAGGTCTTAGTATCAGTGGCTGCATTTTCATTCCTTTCTTATTCTGCAATTTCACTAGGTATCCTTCCTCCACTGATAGACGGTTCAGGGACTGGATTTTGTGTGTCTTCTAAATGTTTAGTTCCTTTAGTAGATTCACGTTATATCTGCCCCAATACTGATTCTTCAGTTCTAGGTCCTTCTTCTGGAGCCTCATTATCTTCCCTTGAACTTCCTCCTGTAGAGTCTTTCCTGCACCAATGTCAGTTGAATTAGTGTGGGGGTTTGTTTTCAAGTCTCTAGAGATTACGAATCTACCCTTATTATTTCTATATCTATGCATAAAATAAAAATTTGATACTTAAATCAAAAATCCTAACTCTGTATAGAAGGCAAGAAGGAAACCTGGCTTCGAAGAACCCCACTATAGTGGTCGCATGGCTCTTCACTCATGTCTTAAACGTTTTATCCTCCTCCCTCAAGTAGCCTTTAAAATCATTCAAAAAAATGTGCTAACAATCTAAGCTAAAATTACTTCCTACCATTTGTAACTCCCTAGCAACGGCGCCAAAATGTTGTGTTGCTTATATGATTAGTATAATGCACACATTAATTATCAATCTGAGATTCTTAATCAATGGAGTTACAAGACACCAGTAAGAGAGGTAATTCTAATGTCACGAGTATAGAACTAATCTGGATTATGCATGCTAGGAATAAAGCAAACTATCGAACTAAAACACACTTTGGTTGTCTATCACAGAGAGGATATCTACTCCATTGTGGCACATGCAAGTATGAGATGGAGTTATTTGACAGATCAACCATGTTATCTGACCTAGAAAGATAACTATGCAATCACACTTTGAAAAGGAAATCACACATCAATCATCAAGGCACGTCATGGGTAGTTCAGTAGCCAATATATTGGATATGTTGTGGCTCACAATGATTTGTTGTGAACTTCACTAGTTCTTTTCCAAATACGTTGACTATTGCTTCCAACATCTATCTTCACTAAAAGAAATCCAATTCATAAAAACAGAAACAGAGCGTATGCGAAAATAGAGTAAATAAAGATCTTAAGCAATCATGTAATCAAAAATCTACTAACATCTGAAACTATCAGATATGATGAATGAAATTGAGAAATCCAAGCTTCATTTAATCTAACAATTACACTACTGAAATCAAATCCTAACACTAATCTACAAGAATGCTGACCTCTGTTGGGCAGTGGGCCCTTATCGCTTCAACAGGTCAGCGATTAGAGTCTACAGTAAGTCGGTCCTCAATCAACACATCACTCTTACTCAGATCTCAAAACATGAAATTAGACTATACTAACAACTCAACTCACATTCATTCATTAATGGTCAAGACATGGAAATAAATGACACTCTTCTATTAAAATTCAAACTCAAGACATGTTCTACAATATGCAACGCTGCTTCACATGTTGCATTATGTTATTTCTCCTCTCTATTCCACCATCCTTGTCACGACTATTTAAAAAGTCTCAGTCGTGAAACACAAGGAGGTGAAATCTTTAGCAGATCAACAATTGTAAAATTTATACATTCGGTTACATATTTTAAGCTTCATCCTCATGACACAAAGTGTATGAGGATGAAGCAATAATCAAATTAGCTTAACATAGTCGTGCTAGAAACTTTAATGATCTAAAAAACATTCAAAAATTATCTTAGGCACGATCTGAAGCTAAACTTGCCATACTCTGTTTCCTGTGTTGGTATTGGATCATGACAGGTGAGACACGGTAGATAGTACTGGATCCGAATAGCACGCAATTGGTTGGTACCGGACTAAAACAGGTTGCGAACGTTGGTACCGGATCACGACAGTGAGAGATCTGCGGGTACTGTATCTAAACAGGAGGCACTCTTGGTACCGGATTCAGACAGTGGGTGATCTAGCGCATAAGTACCAGATGGCTTGGCTAACATAGAAGTGTCGGACTCGTCCAAAGGTCAAAGGATACATATGGAAATTTAAACATTAGTGCATGAAATATTTAATCTCCTAGCTCAATAAACCACAAAATGCATGAATTCAAATATACTTTACCTCATGACCTTATAAGTGACTAGAGATAGTGTTCTTTTTCATTTATCCAAGCTTAGGTAGGCCAAAATGGTATAAATGAGGAGTATAATATGGTAATGGGGATGTCAATTTAGACACTCAACAGTGTCACATGGGAATGGGCGAATGACACAACCAAATGACCTGAGATGAATGCCATGTGTCCTGCCTCATGAGTGTGCCACATGTCTTCGATGTTGGTTGCCATGTACTTCGGCACTTCGTGCTTTAGAAGTTTCAACTATTAGTGCTTCGGACTTCCCGAAGGAGAATCGCTGAAGTAACTGATTTGTCTCCACGTGTCCCGTCTAATGGATGGTCTAGATTTACTTCAGGACTTCGAGTCCTCGGTTCTTTGGGACTTTCGAATGTTTGTGCTTGGAAAACTCTCGAAGTGAAAATCATTGAAGTATATGATCTGTCGTTGCATGTCATGACTGATGAACGACCCAGATTCACTTCGAAAGTCGAGGTTTCGGGAGTTTCAAATGTGAAGCATGAAGATCTCCAGGAGGAAAATCATTGAAGTGACGTGGAGGTGACGCAGTGAAGACAGATGTCATTCAAGCACATGATTGCAGGAGCTGTTAGAGGCCACTGGAGATAACCAGCTGCATGGATCGACGGTTCTCGTTGACTTGGGATCAACGGCCCATATTCACTTCGGAAGTCGGGGTTTCAGGATTTGGAAGGTGGAACATGAAAATCTCCTACAGGAAAATATCTGAGTGACATGGCGACTAAATGACGTGGTGACCTGATTTCACATGAAGTCATGGTTGTTGATGTGTCATGGGAAGAAGGGTGACACATGTCACGTCGAAATGGGAAAATGTCATAACCCAATAACCTGGAATGAGTGCCACGTGTCATGACTGATGAGTGCCACATGTATTGATTGATGAGCAATCCAGATTTACTTCAAGGCTGATAGTTGGCCTGTCCAAAAGGTGCTTTGTGACTTCGCATTTTGGGTGTCGGCTCTTCGATAGTTCATGAATGTAGAGAATGAAAATATCCCGAAGGAAAATCTCCGAAGTGATTAGCCAGTGCTTATCACTAATTAACCCGAGCTTAAGCCATGTTAAATACTTCGAGGTTTTGGGACTTCTGATGACTCTTGATGTTAAACTTTACGTGATTTTACACTCTCGAATGGATGACAACCCTCAATCTGATCTGCTTGATACATCTCCACCGTTGAAATTTTCCCTTATTTATTTCGACACCCCTAGCCCAAATATGACCATTCTGAGCGACTGTGTTTATCCATGGGCGTTTTTCACGTATGCAAAAGTACTTAGTGGACCTGTGGTGAGCTTAATCAATGGGAAAATATGATGACAATTAATTCGAACCCAAACCAACATATATTTATCCTTCGAGAAACAGAGACATACATGCGCAACGACTTGAAAACGAATAAGGACAAAGATACTTAGTAATGGGAAAAAGACTGAACCAACTAGAAAAAGGAAAAATGACGAAGGCAGGGTCAAACAAGAAGAGAAGAAAGAGATTTGGACCTAGGTTATAACATCCAACTAGGGATATCTCATCCCTGTGAGGTGCTAATAATTGTAGATTGGTGCCTTGATATTAGATAACTGCTCTTACCTTTCATCACTTACCCTTGTTTCTGTCTCTCAGCCCTACGTATCTGTTACTATCCCTCAGCCATGCATTTTATTGAATTAAAAATTGAAACTACACGCCAGTGCCTTATTGGGCTATGGAGTCTTTATTCACATACAACTAACTAAACAAAAGCAACAATAAAGGAAAGTGTCTATGGTACAAGAGGGACCTTCCCCGGTCCTCAAACAAAGTAGTGTTTCAAGAAGCGCCCATTTACAGGGCCTCCAAAGATCTTTGTATCATCTAGATTGTGCAGAATGAACATGTTGTTGTTCAGGACTTCAACCACCTTAAAAGGGCCAAACCAGAGGTTGTCGAATTTACCATGCTTGGGATTGTCATGCCTTATGTCATCCCACCTCAAAACCAGGTCACCTTCCTGAAAAATCTCCTTCTTGGTTTTCTTATCAAAGACTGACTTGATCTTGCTCTGGTATGCCTCGGTTCTCTCATCGAGTGCTTCCCTTATTTGTTGAACTTCTATAATCTGGAAGATTCTCCGTTGGATTTCATTGGGATCCTCAATATCCTCCTGCAAGAATTTCAGGACTGGTATACTGAGCTAAGTAGGAAAAACAATGTCTATGCCATAAACAGGCTGGAATGGTGAGGTTCCCAGAGACTTCTTAGTGTTGATCATGTCATCCCATAAGGCATATTTGAGTTTAGAGTCCCAGGATTTCTTGCTTTCAGTCAACAAATTTTTAATGATTCTGATGAGATTCTTGTTTGATGATTCTGCTAGGCCATTTCCCTAAGGGTAATAGGGTGTGGAATGTGTCAAGGAAATGTTTTGACTACCACAGAAGTCAATCATGGCATTGGACTTGAAATCTTGGGCATTGTCTGTCGCGAGCTTGCTCGGGCAACCAAATCTAGCAAAAGTATTAGTTTCCAGGAAATTTATGATTACCTTATCAGTGGCATTCCTGGTGGGCACAACCTCAATCCACTTGGTGAAGTATTCGGTGGCAGTGAGGATCCACTTGTGTTGTCCACTAAAGGGTGTATTTATTTCGCCTATGAAATCTGAACACCATTGCTGAAAAAAACTATTGGCTTTGATAGGTTTCAGGGGAAGTGACAATAACTTTTGTTTCCCTGCAAAAATCTGACATTCATTGCAGGCTCTAACAAAGGCAAACACATCAGAGAAAAGGGTGGGCCAGTAGTATCCTGCCCTCAAGATATTGAGCATTGTGGCCTTCCAATGTTGGTGCCCTCCACACACTCATTTGTGCATTTCTGTCATCACTTGTTTAGCTTCGTTTTCATCAACGCATCTTAACATGATGCCAACATGATCTCTCCAATACAAGTTATGGTTTGAAATGCAAAATTTGATGGCTTTCAACTTGAGAGACCTGGCCTTTGTCTTCTTCACATCTGGTGGACATTCAAAATGTTGTAGAAAATAGATGATGTTTTTATACCAAGGTGAAGAGGAATATTTTTCAAATACCTGTAAATTGTCTTGTCCGGGTTGTATCATGGGTGCATCTGATTGGGTGAAGATTTGATGCAACTCTAGCACCTTGCAGTTTGATTCTGATAGCAATTTGGCCAGTCCTTGCCCCTTGATCAACTTGGTGGGATTTATGTGAAAATCATACTCCAACAGCTTAACAATTCACTTTCCTCTTTTCCCCTTGTTGTCTAGCTGGACCAGAATCTCTTTGACACTGCTGCTAGGAACAAAGGTCGTTATTCTAGACTGTAGCACGTAAACCCTGAAGGGCGTGAGTGCTTTGACCAATGCATAAGCCTGCTTCTCTAATATATCAAACTTGAGCTCAGCATCTCGGAGAGCTCTGCTGAAAACAGCTATTGGTTACTCATGCCCTTCTTCATTTTTCTGCAACAGTACAATAGCAATCATTTCCTCTGAGGCAAAGGAAAATATGAAGAAATATTTTCCATAGTCAGGGATGGCCAATACAGTTGCTTCAACTAAATCTTGCTTGATTGTTTGGAAATATGATTTCTCCTCCAAGGACCATTTTATAACAGCATCTTTCTTTAACATGTTAGTAATAGGCTTCAGAATTTCAACAAAATTCAGCACAAAGCGTCTGAGTAAGTTTATCTTACCAATAAAAGACTAGACATCCTTTTTATTTCTAGGAATATCAATTTGTTGAATGGCACACACCCTCTTTGGATCAACTTTTATGCCTCTTGCTGATATGATGTGGCCCAGGAACTTCCCTTCAGGCATGGAAAAGTGAGATTTCTTAGGATTGAGAGATATCCCATACCTCCTGCATTTCTTGAAAACTTGCTCCAAATGTTGCAAATGCTCCTCATCAAACTTGGAGAAAATGGTAATGTCATCTAGGTATATGACCATGAATTTGTTCTTCTCCCCCACAAAATCTATGTCCATGGCCCTCTGAAAAGTGGCCCCTGAATTGATGAGCCCAAAGGGCATCTTATCATACATGAATGTTCCCCATGGGGTGGTGAATGTTTTCTTTTCTTTATCTTCCTCACAAACTGCTATCTGGTTATAACCAGAGTATCCATCCAATAAGGAAATTATATGTGCACCTACCACCCTCTGTAAAATATGGTCCATCTTGAGGAGGGGATAATTGTCCTTCAAAGAACACTTGTTTAGATTTCTGAAATCAACAAACAAGCGTATCTCCCCACTCTTCTTCCTTATAGGTACTAAGTTGGCCACCTAGTTTCAATACCTCAATGGTACAATAATCTTGGCATCCAACATTCTTTTTAGCTCTTTCTCAATTATGGACTTGAACATGGGATTAAATTGTCTAATCTTCTGTCTGAATGGCTTGGAGCCAGTTTTTAAAGGGATCTTGTGCTGGATGATGGTAGTATCAAATGTCTTCAAATCTTGATAGGACCATGCAAAAGAATCGGCAAAATTTTTAATGAGACTAACATACCTGTCTTTTTGTTCTGCAGCCAATGCTTTCGACAACTTGATGATCTTGGGATTTTCAGTGGTCCCAATATTGCACTCTGTCACCTCTTATTCTTGATCCTTCATAGTAGTTCCTTTGTAAACATCATTACTGTCGAACAATCTTTCCAAAGGCACTAGTCCTTTTGGAATATGATTGGTTTTTGGCTCCACAATATCATGACTAGCCACGGTCTTCAGTAGATGAGAAGATTGTTAATCTTCTAATTTCTCATTTTCATCTTCTTGACTTTCTTGATCAATTGAGATATTGGATAATTCATCAATGGTGTGGAGAAATCTCTGCAACTCTAAATCATCACTGAAGACTTGTCAGTGCTTTATGTTGTTTGGTATGGTTGTTCTATGTTTGATTTCCACCTGATATTTAATACTCGAGCTAATGGGAGGCATGAACGTGCTGGCAGATAAGGCCAGAGAATCAACTCTCTGATTCTGTTCTCTGGGAATGAAAGAGAGGTTGAATGCTAGAAATAAATTATCGATCAGGTCCCATACCTCGTTTATGTACTTCTTGAGCCTATGTTGCTTAGTTTGATAGATATTCCTCACCTGATTGATGACCAACTCAGAATCGCCAAAAATTGCCAAACAATCAATGGCTATGTCTTTGGAAAACATCAATCCTAATACCAGAGCTTCATATTTAGTTATATTATTAGTAGTCTCAAACTTCAGCTTATAAGAGAGGGTTATTACTTTTTTTTAAGGAGAAATTAGGAAAATACCTGCACCAGATCCTTCTTTTGATGAAGACCCATCAAAATACATCTTCCACACCTTATTTTGTTGGCCAGTCATTGGTTGATCTCTACATTGGTTGACTGATATTTCAGGTTCATCATCATTTAAATGAAAAATAGACGAACCCATCCCATCCTTAACAGCATAGATGGGGTGATTGCTTGGGTTCTGATGATCACTAACTATGTAGGCTAACCTTACCTCTCTGTATAGCCTCATGTGCTCACCACCAAACACAGGAATGGTGGCATATGTGAGGTCCATTTGTAATGATCCTCCAACCTTCTTAGCCCAGGTCCTAGATAATAACATGCCAAACTTTGGGAGGATGTCGGCCACCACAATGTCCATCACGACACTCTTCATGGGTAACTATGCTAGAGAAACCACCATGTCCTTTATCAACCCCATGCATTTTACTTTCTTAGAATCAAAGGAGTACATGTCTTGGTAAGGCTTGGTAATATCGAGCCCTGGTTCTTCCATAAAAACTTTGGGCATGACATTGTGAGAGGCTCCTGAGTCCATAAGACAGTTGTGCAGGATCTTATCATGGAATTTCATAGATATATAGAAAGGAGGAGAAGCATCACAGCCATCCTCAATGTGTGGACCCACAGTAATGGTTGGGTTTTCATCCTGTAGACTAATGTCATCAGAAGATACACTAGAAGGAGTAGGTTGCAGAACTTTCATCATGGACTTCTTGAAAGTTTTTTTTTAGCAGTTTTGTCAAAGGGACAGGAATCTTGATTTTTCTTAGCTCATGTTCTAGGTTGAAAGAGTTTGGTAGCTTATTAGCTTCCTTTGTTTCAAGGGAAAGAGGATTTGATAGTGGGGATGACTACGTTTTAGATGGCATACCTTTATTCATATTTGGCTTGGGAGGAGCTTCTTCTTGTTTGCCTTGATTAGAGGTGGTGGCCTTAGAAGCTCTGTTTCTCGTTCTCAAATCATATTTCTTCTTGGGTTGACCTTGGATAACTCCCTCCTCCCCTATCTGATCATCGAATTGATTTGAAAATTGTGCTACCTCATATTATTGATGTGTTAAGTGACTGGTATAATAATCGGTCTCATTGAAAAGCACATCAGTATCGTCCACAACATCATTGTCTGCATGTATCTCATAAATCTGATTGTTTTGGAAAGGGGGAACTACCCTTTGATCATCAACATTTTTTCTTTCTCTCTGCATTACTTGAGGAGCATCAGTAGGCCTTCTGAATTGGTTTTGATTTCTATTACCAGCCCCTTGAAAATTTTTGTTTGGCTGTTTGGATTCCCATTTTATCTTAGCTATCTCAAAAGTCAGATCCTTCAAAGTTTTAGTCATCTCTTCAAGTTTGGGATCAGAAGTAGTTGGGTTATAGGAGGTAGGGGCATCCTATCTATGTTTTTTCTTCTCTTTATCAAATCTAGTCTTTAATCTGATTCAACTTCAATGGTTGCTTCCTGCATGGACAACTGTGTGGTTGATCTTCTCTCTCTCAGAAGGAGGGAGAATTCTGCATCAAATGCATTAGCATAAGTGATATTGGCAGAGGATTCAAGTGGTTTGATTTCATATGGGATTGTACCATACATTTTATTGAATCTCTTAGTGAAGTCTAAAACAGATTCATTATTCTTCCTCTTTAGAGCCTTGAATTCAGTGATGTAATAGAGATAATCTCTCCTATCTCCCCATTGCTTTATAAAAGCTTCATCTAATTCCTCAGTATCTGCAATGGAGGCTAGAGGAAGGCTCCTGAACCATTTTCTAACCTCCCCATCCAGACTTTGTACAAACAACCTCATCCACGCATCTGAATAATATTTGTTAAAGTTGTCTGCAAAATTGTAAAAGGCTACCAGATGCTCTTCAACAGTTATTTCACCTTCCCCATTATATCTTGGTAGGTATTTCATGTAATCTGTGGTTGGGAGTGCATGAAAAACTACAGGGAGCACTAAGGGTGCATATCTTGCAGCAATTATGGAATCCATCCTATTAACGGCCATGGGTTGAACAATAGGAATCTGCAAATTTATGGGGGATACCGGAGTGGATGTTGGACTGGATGTTGAAGTATAATTAGGAGTAGGAGATGTCTGAGCCCTGTTAGAATTATGATTCTTAGGGCTAGCAAACTCAATAGGTTGGCTTGAAGTATTTTCTTGGTGTGCAACTTTTCCCTTGAGGGGGGAAGTGTATCTCTGAGATATAGTGGATTTTCTTATTTGCCTTTCCAGCTCAAGGCCTATTGTATTATTCTTAGGGTTAGAATCAGCCTTCTTAGCTTTGTTGTTTTCATATTTGGATCTATTGAATCCCTTTCTAGGCGCCAGTATTTCTTCTTGAAATTTACTCAGTGCAATTGCTAGGTGAAAGATGGCAGTCTGTCTGTGTCCGATATTTGTTCACCATCAAAGGTCAGAGCTGATCAATGTCGTTTTCCCAAGGAAAGATATTTCGTTACTCCGTTCCCCGACAATGGTGCCAGAAGATGTTGGTCCTAAGGTCTGCACTTGACTGCTAAAGGGCAAAGTTAGGCCACCTATCAGTTTAAAATTATTGTTTCTTTAACTTTTTGTTGGTTGGTCAAAGGGTTATTCTATCAAGACAAAGGCAAGGTTGGGTTGGCTGAATGATATGGATGAGGGCCCTCCTTGGCTGATGGCACACTAATGACAAACCAGTGAAATAATATAAAATAAAGAGAAACAACAAACTACTCGATGAATAATATGTTGCAAGAAGTTTAATACTTAAAATATCATTTCAAGACATCAAACATGTATCAAAACATAATAATTCCCACAAGTTGCAGAAACAAATTTTTACCAAAGCATTAGTTGTTTGACAAGTTGCATATCAGTAAAAATAAGTCATACAATACTTGAAAGGAAAATGAAATGTGTGTTGCACAAATCGAAAACTGTATTCAAGATAAGAATGAAAACACATGAAGAGTTGAACGAAACACTGTCATCAAGAGTATGTTCACCAGGTAGAGAGCTTTGATCCACGTGTAAAACGGGCAAACTAGTCTGTTGTATTGCTATTCCTTCTTCAAAAAATATGACCTTTACAATATCCATAAACTAACTATTTAAAGAAAAGTTGCAGGGGTCCTCGTCCTTAGGGGACTGACACCTAAATTAAGCTAATTGTCTATAAATCAAATTATTAACTGTACTAAGATGTTGAAACTAATCAGCAAGAGTGGTTCTTATCTCACACAGAAGACCACTCTTGCATCTAACCTAGGAAAATGTTGGACTTAATCAAAATATAAACTACTAATGTCTCTGAGACAGAACTGATACATGTTGAAGGAACTAAATGGTCGAAAATGGGCCTCGGAGTGACAGAGCAGAGCTCTGTTGTCAAGCGATGGCATGTCTGCAAGCTGTTGGAGATAACTGGTTGTGTGAGCAGAGCTTGTTGAGGTGCATCTAGAACCAAACCGCCTCAATCTGTGACAGAGACTGACTCTCTATATCTGTCTGAGATTTCACAAGCGAAGTGCAGTCCGAGTTGATTGTACTCGACTCTTCCCCTTGATTTCAATGTGATGGTTGGTCAAGAACAGGAAGTCGTGGAGGAAGGCATCCAATAGGAAGACAGGATGAGTGGAGACAGGCGTCCAATAGGAAGATGGGATGAGTGGAGATAACGCGGTGATAATCAGCAGCTGCAAGGATCGACGACCCTCGTTGATTTGATATCAACAGTCTGTGCTTACTTCAGGAGTTCGGGCTTCAGGCATTTTGAATGTGAAACATGGACCATCTCCCGGAGGAAAACTCGTCGAAGTGACGTGGCGGCGAAATGACGTATGATGTCACGGCTGCTGAGCTGTATAGGAAAGAGAGGTGACATGTGTCGCATGGGAATCGGTGAATGACACAACCAAATGACCTTAGATGAATGCCACATGTCCTACCTCATGAGTGTGCCACGTGTTCTGCCTCATGATTGTGCCACATGTCTCTGTTGCTAGTTTCCATGTACTTTGGCACTTCGGGCTTCGGAACTTTTAACTATTAGTACTTCAGACTTCCCAAAGGAAAATCGTCGAAGTAATTGATCTGTCTCCACATGTCATGTCTGATGGATGTTCTAGATTTACTTCAGGACTTTGGGTCCTCAGCTCTTTGGGACTTTCGAATGCTTGTGCTTGGAAAACTCCCGAAGTGAAAATTGCCAAAGTAGATGATCTGTCGCCGCGTTTCATGACTGATGAACGACCCAGATTCACTTCGAAAATCAGGGTTTTGGGAGTTTCAAATGTGAAGCATGAAGATCTCCCAAAGGAAAATCACTGAAGTGACGTGGAGGTGATGCGGTGAAGACATATGTCATTCAAGCACATGATTGTGGAAGTTGTTGGAGGCCACTAGAGATAACCAGTTGCACGGATCGATGGTTATCGTTGACTTGGGATCAATGGCCCAGATTCACTTCGGAAGTTGGGGTTTCGGGAGTTGGAAGGTGGAACATGAAAATCTCCCAGAGGAAAATATCTGAGTGATGTGGCGGAGAAATGACGTGGTGACCTGATGTCACTTGACGTCACTGTTGTTGATGTGTCATGGGAAAAAGGATGACACATGTCACGTGGAAGTGGGTGAATGTCATAACCCAATAACCTATAATGAGTGCCACGTGTCATGATTGATGACTGTCATGTGTCTTGACTGATGAGTGGTCCAGATTTACTTCAAGGCTGACAGTTGGCCTATCCAAAAGGCACTT
Organism: Picea engelmannii; assembly: GCA_009831015.1. Lineage (NCBI taxonomy): Eukaryota > Viridiplantae > Streptophyta > Pinopsida > Pinales > Pinaceae > Picea > Picea engelmannii. Next base: position 62,115 of record ML778644.1, on the reverse strand, counting down.
CGCGACTTCGTGTTTCGGGTGTTGGCTCTTCGGCATTTCGTGGATGTAGAGCATGAAAATATCTCAAAGGAAAATCTCCGAAGTGATTAGCCAGTGCTTCTCACTAATTAACCTGAGCTTAAGCCATGTTAAATACTTCAGGGTTTCGGGACTTCTGATGACTCTTGATGTTAAACTCCATGCAATTCTGCACCCTCGAATGGATGGAAGCCCTCAATCTGATCCACTTGACATAAGTCCACCATTGAAATTTTCCCCTATTTATTTCGGCACCCCTTGCCCAAATATGACCATTCTGAGCAACTACGTTTATCCACTGGCATTTCCTACGTATGCAAAAAGACTTGGTGGACCTATGGTGAGCTTAATAAATGGGAAAATATGATGACAATTAATTTGAACCCAATCCAACATATATTTATCCTTTGAGAAATAGAGACAAACATGCACAACGACTCAAAAATGAATAAGGACCAAGATACTTAGTAATGGGAAAAAGACTGAACCAACCAGAAAAAGGAAAAATGACGAAGGTAAGGTCAAACAAGAGGAGAAGCAAGGGATGCAGACCTAGGTTATAACAGTAGGTCTATGAGACCTAAAATTTTTGTCCTCTGCAATCTGGTTTCCCATTGGAGTGGTTGATCAAACAGTTCCCCAAAATGACTCGTGCCCACTGTTGAAGGAAAATCTCCCTGCGGACAGGTAGATCTCCTCAAAGAGATAGACTCTTAACTCTAAGACAGAAAGTGCTTATCATGGTCACTGACTTCCTTTTAGATCTAGGTGGACTAGTGTGTGAGGAGGAAGGAGAAAAGA
>ML778644.1:41899-61102 GCA_009831015.1 Picea engelmannii | reverse complement strand
CTGCGGACAGGTAGATCTCCTCAAAGAGATAGACTCTTAACTCTAAGACAGAAAGTGCTTATCATGGTCACTGACTTCCTTTTAGATCTAGGTGGACTAGTGTGTGAGGAGGAAGGAGAAAAGAAGTACCTTTTACCGGTGTTGGTCCCTGCACCCTCCGAATTGAACTCCAATCTTTCGCTCCTCGATAAGCCCTGTAGACAAACAAAGTACGACCACTTTCTACTCTATCAAGATTAGTCTGAAATAGGTCTATCTACTAAAGAGACAAATTCATGTGAGATTGAACATGAATTAGAAAGGAACAGGCCAAGGAAATTATATTAATGAGGACAAAACATTAATTACAGCCATAGATGGATTGCAGCAGTTTTGTCAAGTCCTCCTTGTCTACCCCTTGCTCAAAAGATCCACGATGTGAATGACGATAGCTTCACCGATTGCTCCCTATGAGATCATAGGTCTCTTGCTTCCAAAATATCTCTATTCCAGCACCACTTATAAGATCATAAGTTTGGTGTGATTCTCCCTTTCCTGTCCTCTTTCACCATGAGAAAGTTTGCTTATATAGCCTTGGAAAGGCTCAACAACTTGAGATATCTTTGGGGTGAGTTGAGAATTTTCCTCCTTCAGTTGAGGATCTGCCCTAAGATCATGGTTGGACTAGGGATTTGAATCCAACTGCCTTCCAAGAATGAAAGGATCCTTCCCCCATTCATCTCAACAACTTAACTACTGCTCAGAATAGGCAGCGCTCCCTCAAAAGGGCCATCACAGCGTTGTAGCGCTCCCTAGTAGGCTTTAGGGGGGCGCCAGCACTCCTAAAGACACCAGCGCTCCCTCAAAAGGGCCAAAGGAGCTTTATAACACTCCCAGATAGTGTAAGGGGGAGTGCCACCGCTCCCAGAAGAGGTATAGGGGAGTGCTCTCCTCCAAAAAATTAGTTTTTTGAGTGTTTTCAGATGGCAAAAGGTTCATGAGATCAGTTAACCTTTCCTCCTCTTCCAAATCAAGTGTTTGAGGTGTTTCAAGTGTCATTTTCATGTCGTTATAGGAACGACATAGGCATCATGGTAGCATGCTTTCCTTGACACTTGTGACACTTGTAAGAAAAATGCGACACTTGAGACCTTCGTAATGACGACACTTGCGACACTATCAAGGTGAGTATTTTTTATGTGTAACACCCATTGTCTCCATGTATACTCTTTTTGCAAGTTCCAGGAACTTATTTTCATCTACTATGTCGAGATCTGAGTATTTGAGCTTCCTGATGTGACCCAGTAGCACTAGTCCTACCTGTACCCCATCTAGTATGCGTGGTAGAACAATTTATGTTGTTGGTTTCTCGCGAGGTGATCTGGGTATCTGTATCCTATCTTTCTTCTACTGTGGTGCCTGGCTCGAAGTTCCAGCGGTTTCTGGTTGTTCCTCAGTATACCATTTCGACCCCGCCGAGACATCTTCACTTGTCTCCCCTGCTGGGTGGTCTGGGATGGTTGGTTGAGACTCATCTAGCTCCACGGTTGTTGTCGGGTTCGACGTTGTGCCATTGACTTTCAGAACTACTTTTGTATTCTTTGGTTGCACCTCCTTCAGGGTTTTTGCTCCCTGATTCTGCAGCTACTATACTTCTGTCGGTATGTCTGTATTCTTTCCCTCCAGTGCTGGCTGTTGGATTTCTTCCAGTATGGGTGTCGAGTGCACCAGTTATTTTTCTAGGGATGGGATCTCATCGACATTGACGATCTCTGGTGGTTGTTGTTCACCTTATTCCGCCTGTCCTCGTGACCAAGTGTGAACTCTAGTTTTCCTAGTGGTCAGGCTCACTTATGCTTTCTTGGGTGGTGCCATGACGGTGAATGTTGAGTGTCTTCTAGCTTCGAATGATCTCTATGATCTCTATGAACTCTCTATATGCTATTTTGCTTCTGTCGTTCTCTGTCTGTTCTCTTTTCATGAATAGACTATTGGCTCATGTGTCTGTGTGTTGTATGTCATTCCCATGAAGCTTGTCGAGGACGCTTCCTTGATTACAGGTTTAATGAACGTTAATTACCGGTTCAATGCATCTCCAATGGTTTCATACTTTCCATTACTCTGCCTTTCCATCTCCAGTTGGTGCGTTTAATGTGGTGTCCCATCGATCCTTGTCATCCTTTAATTCTGCCTAGTGTTGTCATGTCGTCCTTTCCCTTTTCCCACTCGTTTCCCTTTTGTATGTGACCATTGTCCTTCTCCTCGCTGAGTTTGTGTTTCTCTCTTTGTGTAGCCTTTCTACCTCTGGTGCACTGTGGTTCTTTCCTTTTGTTCTTTTTTTTCCATATACTTTTTTTTTTTTTTCACTGCGCGGTGGATGGTCGAATATCCTTGTACAACTTCAGTCGGCTCTTGTTAATCATCCCTTTGAGTTTTGCACCTGATAAATATATTAACTATACACCTCCTCCATCTATGACATATTTTACTTGGTATGGTCCTAACCAATGCATTCTGAGCTTTCCCGAGTGCTGAAACGATTTGTTGTCATACATCAGTACGAGGTATCCTTCCTTGAACGTTTTCTTCTTGATGTGTCTATCATGCCAAGATTTATCTCTTGCTTTATGAGCTTGTTGGTGGAATCCTGCTAAGATCTAGTCTTCCTCCATGGTCATTAATTGATTCAGTCTCTTTTGTACTGCACCTCATTCTATCATTTGTGTAATTGTTGCTACACACATGCTTGGTACTATAAAGTCTAATGGCACCACAACTTCTTGGCCATAAACCAATTTAAATGGTGTGTGCCCTATCAATTTTTTTCACGTAGTCCTATAGGCCCATAATACTGCTGGTACTTTGAGATCCCAGTTGTCCCTATTGACGTTACAGATCTTTGTCAGCACGTTCTCCATGATTTTGTTAAATGCTTCCACTGTGCCATTCGCCTGTGGGTGATATGGTGTGCTCTTCTGGTGATGGACTTCAAACTCTTCAATCATCGCGTTGATGGTGTTGTTTATGAAGTGCGTGCCTTGGTCACTCATCAGAATTCTTGGGCACCCAAATCTAGTGATTACTTTTTTAAATAGAAAATGCATTGTTGTTTCTGCGTTGCAATCCTTCACTCGTGCGACTTCCGCCCATCTGGTTAAGTATTCCGTCGCGGTGATAATGTACCTTGCTCCTATTCTTTTTGTTGGTGGGTTGATTGGTCCCACAAAGTCTATTTCCCACTTGTCGAATGCCTGTAATGTTACTTGTGGTCGTAATGGCATCTCGTCTCTTATGTTGGGTTTTCCCACCCTTTGACATACATCGCATGTTTGACAGTATTCCTTTGAATCTTTTTGAATTGTTGGCCACCATAGTGTTGCACGCAAGACCTTCTACGCGGTAGCTTTACCTACATAATTCCCTCCTATTATTCCCTCATGGGATTCTGCTGATATTCTTGCTATTTCATTCTCTAACACATATCTTCACAAGATGTTGTCTACTCCCATCTTATATAGATGTCCTGCAATCAGTTGATAGCCGGCGACGCAGACTACCAGGTTTTTATTCTGTGTGGTACTACACTCTTGCATCACAATACATGTGCTCAAGTACTGAATGATATCTGCAAAGTATTCACCAACGATATGAGTTGAGAATAGTTGTGCATCTAGAAAGTTATCTTCTAAATTTGTAGGTTCTTCTCCATTTGGAACCCTTGATAGGTGGCTAGGTCTTTCATTTAACTTTCCTGGTTTGACGATGACTTCAAAGTCAAATTATTGGAATAGAAGTAACCATCGACATATTCCCCCCCCCCAACACTGGCTTGTTGACTAGATATTTTAGGGCCGACTGATCTGTGAACATCTTAAAGTGTTTCCCCAACAAGTAATGTCTGAACTTTTGCAGTGCATAGACCATAGATAGCCCTTCTCTTTCTGTCGTTCTATAGTTATGTTCCGAGTCTAATAGCTTCATGCTCGCAAATGCTATCAGGTGATCCAAGTCCCCTGCTCCTGGATGCAACAAGATAGCTACAAGTTCTATGGTTGATGCGTCTACATGTACGTGGAATGTGTTAGCACTTAATATTGTCAGGGTCTTGTGAGTATGCGTTTTCTACCTAAGACTGTGTTTTTCCCTGTCTCTCTCCTTTCACAGACAACTTCTTAAAATTTTAGCCCCTTCGACTTGTATAATCATTTTTGTTTGCCCCCTCCACACTTGTAATGTCCTAGTCTCCCTGTTTTTCCAGCCTCTATCCAGCCATTCGATCCTTTGTATACACAGGCCATAGTCGTGGGCTTAGAGCACAAAATTCGAAATGGTCTAGTACGAACACAAATCAAGCGAGCGGGCAAAGACCAGTTTTCAATGGCGAGGATCCATCAACGGAGCAGATCGACAATCATCGGGTGATTGCGATCACAGAATTACACGAGGAATAGCGTTAGGCAGAGTCGCAATTTCGCGAGTCAGAAGGGGTCAAAGGGTCGAGTTGCGAGGATTCACGAAATGAGAAGTCGCGAATAGAGCTGGTCCATCCATTAGAGAAGACACGTGGCACAGGATGCAGCACAGAGAAAGTTTTTATCGGGAGTGTCGATGGGAGGAGGTCCCACAATCAAGGTTTGATCGGGGATGTCCGATTACGAGGGGCAGAGGACCATTGATCTGACATTGACGATTTCGGGGATTAGTATTTTGAGATTCTCATCGACAAGCGCATCCACAACCCGAAGCCCCGAAATGCAAAAGTCCAATTTTGCGATTTTGCAAATTGGAGGTTTCCCAAGAGCAGCATCTTTTTTCCACCGAAGCGCGAAATCACGAAAGCACCTAGGAATCGGGCCCATGGTCCTAGCACCCGGTCACAAAGGAAGAAAGTCCAAGAAAAGGGGGCTAGTTCTCACCGCTTGGCTGGCAGTTTGTGTGGTCGGGGGAAGATCATGGTCGTCCATCTTAAAGCGAGCCTGATCACCAATCTCAGCGGTCCCTTCGCGATTTCGGGCATCGCGATATTGAATTCCAGGTGGAGTGAAAACTCCCAAAGTGGAAAGCCTCGAAATAACATGTGGGATAGGCATGAGGTCACAGCCCGCGGTCACATGGGGTGGTTGAAAAGAGTCACACCCGAAGGGTTCAGAGCTTTCGCATTAGCTGCAAAAGAAGGTTCCATGATTAACTCAGCAAGCCAGGAGCATTGCCCAATGGAATTCATGAATGTCTGGACTCGTCCCAATCCCAATGAAGGCAGTTAATGAAACTAAAGAAGGTAGTTGAATCTCGTTTCACCCTGTAAATGGAAGACATGGAAGCGTCAGACGAGGAAGCAGGCTGTCAGCCTAAGGCCACTCTGTCATAAGGTTTTTTGCAGAACCCATACCGATTTAAGGTCGCGTCTGACAGGAGATGGAGAAGACGTGAAGCCTTGAATGCGGCGATTAGAATGTGTTTCTGTAAGGGGTAGGTTGTTTTGAGTATATAGACTCAATTTTGATATTGGGTAAAGGGTCGATGGTTGAGCTAGGCTCCCGTATTGTAAATTTTTAATGAACATTCTGGTTCTATGGTTATGTGTATGCATGTGAGACTTCTTGTCTAATGAAAGTCAGTTTCCTTTTTCTTTTTTTGTAACAGCTGTGTTAGAACACTTGGGCATGGATGATCTGGTCAAGAGTAGTTATGTTTCTATGATGTAGGTTCGATCATAGTGGCATTGCGACTAGTTCTAATCAATTTCTTGTGTTATCTTTTCCCTCCAAACACTGGATGACCCGGGCATGGAAGATCCATTCGGGTTGTTGTTAGTGAATTGTGATGTATGTTTGATCTCAGTTCAGTGATAATTGCATTCAGTTTGTTGATGCTTTGGGCCCAAGAGGATCTTGTTCTTGAAGTGTTTCCTCCTTAGGTTGCTGAAAGACCGGATGCCCATAGTAGACCTCTTCATCCTCCTTAAGTTCTTCCCCTTACTCACCACTATGCTACAAATCTCTGACTAAAGTTAGATCAAGACCTCACTTGTCTATGCATGCCAACCGATATTTCTTAGTTAAAGCGATATTCTCTTGGGTCTGCACCCATTCGACCACCCTTAAATTCATTTACTGTGACATACAAGTTGATGGGCCTTGGGCTTACCTCTACTACAATCCAGAGGTGACTTCCAACGCTAATATTTCTGGCGTCGTTGTCGGGGACAAAGTTGAATATTTTCCCTAGGATTGAATGACAAAGCTTAACGATTCTGAAGGTGCATGAGAACTCAGTACATCAAAGATTGTAGTTGCGCACGTGGCGACTCTATTGACACAAATTTATTGACGACTCCATTGTTCCAGTTGTGGATTCTAGAGGCAGACACACGAGGTCTACCCCGCAGCTGCCTTTAGCAGCGCTTGAAGCTGACCCATAGAAGATTATTAGAAAAGGAAAGTCCCTTCATGGAGGTACTTTTTCTACTGAACCATGTATTTCTGATGGTTTTCAATATCCTTTAGGAACTCTGATCTCTGCATCGCATTCTACTGTTATACCTTCCGCTGGAGTTTCCCGAACTTTGAATTTTGGTAGTGTTCATGTTGAGTTTTCCCCTCCTGGTCTAGGATCGGAGGGAGAAATCCTTGTCACTCCTCTCTCCCCTGAGGTTGTACCGTGGTTCATACCTAGAACCTCGAAATATTTTCCTACCCCAGGCTTTACCACTCCTACTATTACTCTTTCCGCTACCACAACAAGGGAAAAGTTTTTTCCCCCAAGCCCAGTATCCCTCCCTCCAAATCCTCTGCAATTCCATTTTCCTCTCAGAAGCTCAGTTCTATTCTCCCTTGTTTGAACCCTTTCTCCTCCTAGTTCCCCTCTAGCTCATATCCCAATGGTGGGTGCTAATCCTCCTAGAAACATAATGGATTCCATAGTGGCTACAAGATATGCCCCTCTAATCTTACCTCAGCCAATGAACGCTCTTCTTGTTGGAGACTACCTAAAATATATGCCCAAGTTCACTGGGGAAGAGGACATAACTATTGAAGAGCACCTTTCTACCTTCTACAGCTATGCAGACAACCTCAATATTTAAAATGAAGATGTCTAGATGAGAGTCTTTGTCCAGAGCCTTGATGGTGAGTTTAGGAAATGGTTTAGAGGTTTGACACCTGGACCTATTGCTAAGATCGAGGCTCTCAACGATTTTTTCTTGAGACAGTGGGGGGATAAAAAGGACTTCATGTATTATACCACAGAGCTTGGGTCTTTGAAGAGAAAAAAGGGAGAATCTGTCTCTGATTTCTCCAAGAGATTCAACAAGATGTACAACAAAATCCCTGCTAATATAAAGCCTACATAAGCCTTTGCTAAAATTACTTATGCTAGCGCTTTCGACCCTGATTTTTTCCTCCTATTGATAGAAATAAGAGTTGCTTCCCTGGATCTTATGCAAGATGCATCCCTGGAGGTAGAATCTAATGTGCTGGCAGTTGACAAGCTGAGGAGAAAATCCGACAGAGACAGAGGGAGAGAAATATATGAGGTCTCAACCTCTGGTTCTTCTATCTCTCACCCTCAAGTAGATGAGTTAACCAAGATGGTAAAGTCCCTGTCTGCAGAGATGGAGAAAATGAAAACAGAAGGGAAGCATACATACATAAATCCCCAAAACACTAATAACAAAGGTAACTTCAGAAGGCCGAACAACAATGTCCCTCAGATTCTCCCAAGAGAAACCAAAAGCAAAGATAGGGATGATCAAAAAATCTAGAACCCCCTCCAGAACAACCTTGTTATTGATGAAGAAAGGGAAGAAGAGGACCTTGACCCTAAAATCCATTGTATTGGAGACACCTCCCCTTTTCCCCATTTGACTCAAGCCGCATACGAGCAGTCCCTCATGGACAACCAAATAAATGAAATGATTTAGGGGGATAAGGCTAACAGCAGTCCCAATAAATACAACCTCCGATCTAAGAAGAAAGAAGGGAATTTTTTCATCCCTGATCAGCCTTCCATAGCAGAGAAGCCTTCTAAAGATGCAGTGAACAACAACAGAGGAAAGAAAGCTCAAAATCCCCTACCTATAGTCAAAGACCCTGTCCCTGAGGTGAAATAAATTTTGAAGCCTCGTTCCTCTTTTAAATTTCAGCATGAAATTCAGAAGATTAGGATCCATGTCCCCCTTTCAAAGCTAGTCAAGCACGAAGACTTCAAAAAATCCCTCTCTACGCTACTGTAGCTCGAGCCACCCTGCCATTCCACAAACTCAGTAAACATCCAAGACGAAAAGCCAAAAATCATCTTAGGTCCTCTGCTAGAATATAGAGATGATTCATCCCCTCCCTTCCACACATCACTGAACATACATGACAAAGTGTTGAATAATTGTCTGATGGATTCAAGAGATTCCCATAATCTCATGCCCAAATTTGTCATGGAAGAACTCGAGCTGGAAGTCACAAAAGCTTATCATGATTTGTAATCTTTTGATTCCAAGAGGGTGCAATGTCTTGGGGTCATCAAAGATTTGGTGGTGACCTTGTTTTATCTGCCCATGAAAAGTGTGGTCATGGATATCATGGTGGATGATGTTACTCCCAAGTTTGGCATGCTATTGTCAAGGTATTGGATAAAAATACTTGGGGGATAATTACAAATGGACCTCACATATGCTACTATTCCAGTGTTTGGAGGGGAACATAGGAAATTGTACAGAGAAGCTCAGTTGGCCTACATTGTCAGTAACGAAGCAGATCCCACCAATCATCCTATCTTTTCCCTTGATACTGATTTGGGATCTAGCTTGTTGTAGCTCACCAACACTTCAGAACCTCCCCTTTAGGTTAGAAATCCCATTACTCCCTGCGAGGATTCTCCTCCAATCACCTCAGTGTGGAAAATGTTCTTTGATGGAGCCTCTTCTAGAGAAGGTGTTGGGGCTGGAGTCCTTTTTGTTTCACCCGTTCAGGAGACCATATCTCTGTCATACAAATTGGAATTTAAAACAACCAACAATGTAGCAGAGTATGAAGCTCTGGTTTTGGGGTTAAGGGCTGCAAAGGACATGGGAATTGAGAAGATATTTGTGTTTGGAGATGTTGAGTTGATTATCCAGCAGATCAGAAATATTTATCAAGCCAAACACCCTCGACTTAGGAGTTATAGAAATGAAGTATGGGACCTCATTGACAATTTTTTCTAGCTTTCAACATATCATTTATTCCAAGAGGAGAAAACACTGTGGTTGATTCTCTAGTTGTCTCAGCAAGCAATTTTAGGGTTCCTCTGCCACCTAAACTCAGGTACGATGTAGAAGTGAAGTATAGACCCTCTATACCTAACAACATCAAGCATTGGAAAGTGTTTGAGGATGATCTTGAAATCAAAAGATTCCTGGAGACTGTTGATGAGTTTTCAGCGTTACATATTGATCAAGATCCTGATTCTGAAATAAACCCTCATACTGGTGCATTTCTGAACAAAATTGTTGACCATCATATCATTCAGTTGCCCAACAATCACATTCCAAAGGGGTTGGTTCCTTTGGAAAGGCTATTTGACAAAAACGATGTGGCAACGAAGGGTAATACCTCAAATGATGACGCTGATGTGGCTGAGTGAAATATTGGCATAGAACGGGACCCAAAGTTGGTCAAGCTGTCAAGCAGCCTGTCAAAAGAGCAGAGGGCCGAGTATACTGGGTTATTAAAATAATTTTCCGATGTGTTTGCCTGGACCTATGAAGACCTCGGGACATATGACACAAGCGTCATTGAGCACAAGATTCCACTAAAGGAGGAAGCCAAACCATTTAGGCAGAAATTGAGACAAATTAATCCTATGTTGTTGCCTATTATGGAGAAGGAGGTAAAGAAGTTGCTAGATGCCCAGATCATTGTGCCTTTGAGATACTCAGAGTGGGTAGCCAACCTGATCCCGGTAAGGAAGAAGAGTGGGGAGTTCAGACTTTGTGTCGATTTCAGAAACCTAAACAGGAGCTCAAGGAAAGACAAATACCCCTTGTCGAAGATGGAACATATATTACAAAGGGTAATGGGTGCATCAAGGATATCCATGATTGATGGCTTTTCAGGCTACAATCAGATCTCGGTCCTGCCCGAGGACAGAGAAAAAGTAGCCTTCACCAATCCTTGGGGTACGTTCATGTATCCCAAAATGCCCTTTGGATTGATGAACGCAGGGGTGGCCTTTCAGCGAGCCATGGATATAGATTTCATTGGAGAAAGGGACAAGTTCGTGGTCATCTATCTGGATGACATTACAGTTTTCTCCCGATCTGAGAGAGAGCACTGTGAGCATTTAAGAAGGGTGTTCCTGAAATGCAGAAAGTTTGGTCTCTCCTTAAATCCAAAAAAATCTTTGTTTTCCATGAAGGAAGGAAAGTTGTTGGGCCACATAGTATCAACCGAAGGAGTCAGGATTGATCCCAGTCGAGTCGAAGCAATTTAAAGCTTGTCACTTCCAAGATCTAGGAAAGAAGTCCAATCTTTCCTGGGAAAGATTGATTTTCTGAGAAGGTTCATTTAATTTCGCTGAGTTGGTAAAGCTTATAACAGCCATGTTGAGGAAGGGAAATGAAGTTAAATGGACTATTGAGTCTCAAAATTCCTTTGATCTGATAAAGAAGGCCTTGACTGAGGCACCTATACTTATCAGTAATGATTACTCAAAGGATTTCCTTATTTTCTCATTTTCTTCAATTGACATTGTCGCAGTTGTTCTGTTACAAAGAAATGTTGAAGGGTTGGAGCAACCCATCTCCCTTTTCAGTCGGGCATTGAGGGATGACGAAATAAAATATGACATGATGGAAAAGCAGGCCTATGCTTTGGTCAAAGCTCTCAAGATTTTCATAGTCTATGTGTTGCATTCAAAAATCATTGTGTATGTTCCTTCAGCTTCAGTGAAGGAAATTCTCATTCAACCGGACGTATATGGAAGGAGGAGCCAATGGATAGCCAAGATCCTTGAATTTTACCTAGAGATAAAGCCCACCAAATTGATTAAAGGTCAAGGTTTAGATACACTGCTGGCGAAATCTAATTGCAAAACCTTGGGGGTAAGCTTCATCAATGAATGCTCAGAAAGTCAGTAGGTTGAATTATATGATACAAATGCTCAGGCAGACCCCCCATTAGCAGGATGCCCCTGGTACAAGGATGACATATATTTTCTACAAGAGTTACAGCCCCCCGATGGCATGCAAAGGAAAAAGGAAAGAGCTTTAAAGCTCAAAGCCATTAAATATGGCCTTGTTGGTAAAAAATTATTTTGGAAAGACCCCCTGGGGGTACTGCTGAGATGTTTAGACCCACACGAAGCACAAAGGATTATGTCAGACTTTCATGAAAATTCGTGTGGGGGGCATCACTTCTGGAAAATGACGACTTATAACATTCTCAGGGCTGGTTCTTTCTAGCCCACCATGTTCACTGATGTTTACACAAAAGTCAAAGCTTGTGTTAAATGTCAAAAATTCTCAGGAAAGCAGCAGCTAAATCCCCTGCCATTAAAACCTATGATTTCTTCAGGACCCTTCCAACAGTGAGGCCTAGACTTCATTGGGGAGATTCACCCTGCATCTAGCGGTCATCATAGGTGGATCCTGATGGCCACGGATTATTTTCCCAAGTGGATAGAAGCTATTCCCACAAGGAGCGCATCCCACAAGGTAATCATCAGCTTCCTGAAGGATATCATAGCAAGGTTTGGTTGTCTGAGCCGAATTTTCACCGATAACGCTGCATCTTTCAGAGTTGAACCATTGATCTGATTCTGTGAGCAGTTCAGAGTTGCGTTGATCCACTCTACCCCCTACTATCCGCAAGGCAATGGATTAGCAGATCCTCTAACAAAATCCTCGTCAATATCATCAAAATACTATTAGAAGACAACAAGAAAGCATGGGATTCGAAGATCAAGTTCACTCTGTGGGCCAATAGAGTGACAACAAAAATATCTCTGGGCATCTCCCCTTTCCAACTTGTATATGGCACTGATGCAGTTTTCCCTACTCAGTTGGCCCTGCCTGTGGCAAAGTTCTTCCAAGAATTCCAAGAAGAACCTGATGATATGATTAGGAGGATACACCAGCTGGTAAAGGTGCAGCAGATTAGAGAGAAGACGATGGACAGAGAACACGATCATCAATAGAAAATCAAGCAGGCCTTTGACAGAAAGGTGAGAAAGGAGATTTTCCAGTTGGGAGATCTGGTGCTCAAATGGGATGCTCCCATGTAGGGCAAGGGCAAGCATGGAAAATTGTATACCCTTTGGAGCGGTCCCTTCAATATTTTCGAAGTGTTTCCAAATAACACTTACAGGTTATAGAATCTGAAGGGTGTTGAAGTTTTTGTTGGCCCTGTGAATGGGCACTTCCTTAAAAAATTTATTGTTTAAAAGCCGCGGCTGGCGTCCCATCTTTGTAAATACCATCTCTATTTTATGTTATTTTTTTTTGTTTTAATGCAAGACTCCACAACCCAACACTAAGGCACTGAAACTGCAAAAGGAGATCTTAGAGCCTCACATGGAGGACTCTATCCCCCATGGAGCCTAATGTTAGCACTTAACCTTGATAGGATCTTGTGAGTATGTGTTTTCTACCTAAGACTGTGTTTTGCCCTGTCTCTCTCCTTTTGCAGACAACTTCTTAAACTTTTTGCCCCTTTGGCTTGTATAATCATTTTCGTTTTCCCCCTCCGCACTTGTAATGCCCCAGTATCCTTGTTTTTCTAACCTCTATCCAGTCATCTAAGCCTTTGTTTACACAGGCCACAGCAGTGGGCTTAGGGTGAAAAATTTGAAATGGTCTAGTACGAACACAAATCAAGCAAGCGGGCAAAGATCAGTTTTCAACGACGAGGATCCATCGACGGAGCAGATCGACGGTCATTGGGTGATTGCGATCACAGAGTTGCACGAGGAATAGTGTTAGGCAGAGTCACGATTTCACGAGTCAGAAGGGGTCAAAGGGCCGAGTTGCGAGGATTCACAAAATGCGAAATCGCGAATAGAGCTGGTCCGTCCATCAGGGAGGACACATGGCGCAGGATCCAACACAGAGAAAGGTTTTACTATGAGTGTTGATGAGAGGAGGTCCCACAATCAAGGTTTGATTTGGGCCATCTGATTGCGAGGGGTAGAGGACTGTTGATCTAACATTGACGATTTTGGGAATCTGGATTTCGAGGTTCTCATCGACAAGCGCATCCACTGCTTGAAGCCCTGAATGCGAAAGTCTGATTTCGTGATTTCGCAAATCAGAGGTTTCCCAGGAGCAACATCTTTTTCCCCCAAAGTGCGAAATCGTGAAAGCACCCAGAAATCAGGCCCACGATCCCAGCACCCGGTCACAAAGAAAGAAAGTCTGGGAAAAGGGGGATAGCGCTCACTGATTGGTCGGGAGTTTGTGTGGTTGGGGGAAGATCGTGGTCGTCCATCTTAAAGCGAGGCTGATCACCAATCTCAGTGCTCGCTTCGCGATTTCGGGCATCGCAATATTGAAGTCAAGGTGGAGTGAAAACTCCCAAAGTGGAAAGCCCTGAAATAGTATGTGGGATAGGCATGAGGTCATAGCATGTGGTCACATGGGGCGGTTGTAAAGAGCCACACCCAAGGGGTTGAGAGAATTTACATTAGCTGCAAAAGAAGGTGCCATGATTAACTCAGCAAGCCAGGAGCGCCACCCAAGGGAATTCATGAATGTTCGGACTCATCCCGATCCCAATGAAGGTAGTTAATGAAACTAAAGAAGGTAGTTGAAACCTTATTTCACCTTGTAAATGGAAGACATGGAAGCATCGGTCGAGGAAGCATGCTGTCATCCCAAGGCCACTCTATCATAAGGTTTTCTGTAGAACCCATATCGATTTAAGGTCACATTTGATAAAAGAATGTAGGCGCGGTCTGACAGGAGAAGGAGAAGACGTGAATCCTTGAATGCAGCGATCAAAACGCGTTTCTGTAAGGGGCATGTTGTTTTGAGTATATAGACTCAATTTTGATATTGGGTAAAGGGTCAATGGTTGAGCTAGGCTCCCATATTGTAAAGTTTTAATGAACATTTTGGTTCTATGGTTATGTATATGCATTTGAGACTTCTTATCTAATGAAAGTCATTTTCCTTTTTCTTTTTTTGTAACAGTTGTGTTAGAACACTCGGGCATGGATGATCTGGTTGAGAGTAGTTATGTTTATATGATTTAGGTTTGATCATAGTGGCATCGCAACTAGTTCTAATCAGTTTCTTGTGTTATCTTTTCCCTCTCTGGATGACTCGGGCATGGGAGATCCAGTCGGGTTGTTGTTAGTGAATTGTGATGTATGTTTGATCTCAGTTCAGTGATAATTTCATTCAGTTTGTTGAAGTTTTGGGTCCAAGAGGATCTCGTTCTTGAAACTTTTCCTTCTTAGGCTGCTGAAATACCGGATGTCCATAGTAGACCTCTTCATCCTCCTTGAGTTCTTCCCCTTACTCACCACTATGCTACAAATCTCTGACTAAATTTAGATCAAAACCTCACTTGTCTATGCATGCCAATCTAGATTTCTGAGTTAAAGCGATATTCTCTTGGGTCTGCGCTCATTCAACCACCCTTAAATTAATTTACTGCGACATACAAACTGATGGGCCTTGGTATTAACTCTGTTGCAATCCAGAGGTGACTTCCAACGCTAACAGAATGTCTTCTCCCAATCTGGAAAGACTAATATCGGCATGGAAATGACTTCTGATTCTATGGGTGGGCCTTCCACATCTCTTTCACCCTTTTCTTCCTCAATCTGAATATTGCGTGGATCATCTTCATCTGGTGCTTCCTCTTGCACGTGGTAACATGAAAACAATTCCTTCAAGAACTGCTACCCCATTCCCATGATTGATGACCTTGTTGACCAACTCAAGCGGGAAAAGTTCTTCGGCAGGATTGATCTAAAGTCTAGCTACCACTAGGTTCCCATCAAACCAACAGATGTATGGAAGACAATCTTCAAGTCTAAATAAGGTCTCTACGAATGGCTAGTCATTCCCTTTGGCTAAACAAATGCACCATCCACTTTCATGAGGTTGATGGATGATGTACTGAGACACTTCACCAAATCCTTTGTGGTGGTATATTTGGATGACATCCTCATCTTCAGCGGAACGTGGGAGGAGCACATGCGGCATATTCAATAGGTTTTGAGTACTCTGTGGTAGCTCTATGCCAACTTGAAAAATGCTCTTTTGGCATGAACGGGGTCCCATACTTGGGCTACATTATTGATGAGCATGGGGTACATTTTGATCCAACTAATATCTAAGTCATCTGTGACTGGTCAGTACTAACCACATTGATCGAGCTTCAAAGCTTTTTGGGGCTAGCCAACTTCTATCGACGGTTCATGTTGGGGTTCTCCCATATTGCATGGGCCCTCAACCAAGTGACCAAGGGTGGTGGTAGGGCCAATTTCATGTGGGGAAAGGAGAAGCAACAGTCATTCAATGACTTGAAGCATCGCTTGTGCTCAGCTCCGGTACTCTCCTTGCTCGATCTGCAACAACCATTCGAGATTAATGCATCTGACTTTGTTGTGGGCACAGTTCTCACTCAGCACAGGCATTCGGTGGCAAACCATAATGAGACACTCTTCGATACTATCCAAAAATACCGTACCTATGACAAGGGAATGTATTCCATTTTACAAGATTGTCGTCAATGGAAACATTACATTATGGGGAAAGAGATGATCATACACATTGATCACAAGCCTCTGCAGTTCATACAGACATAGGGGAAATTACAGACCGACCTCCATCAGAAGTGGTCCACCCACCTCCAATGATTTCATCTCAACATAAAGTATAATACAAGTATCTCCAATTGTGTCATTGACTGCCTCAGTCAGCCCCCTGTGGCTGCACTCACCATCGTGCTCCATTCTTGTGGACATGAAGCATATGAGTGGCCCCAACTTTATCAGCAATATCCAAACTTTGCCACCACATATCAACTCTTGGGTACAGGTGCAACTGTCACTGATTTTCAAATTCAGGACAGACTCTTATGCCACCTGGGACATCTCTGTGTTCCTACAAGTGAGCGTGCAAAGTTGATTTGGGAAACACACTACAGTCGGATGGCATGACATTTTGGCATAGAGAAAATTGTGGTCATTCTTCATAAACATTTTTATTGGCCAAAGCTTCGATAAGACCTCAACAAGTATATCATATATTGCACTGCATGTGTCATTTCCAAGCCATCCATCAAGAAGCAAGGCTTATATACCCCTCTTACTATTCCAAAGAAGCCTTGGAAATCCATCTGAATGGATTACATGTATGGATTGGCATCCACCGAGCAAGGAAATGATTGTGTGTTTGTGTTCGTTGATTGGTTTTCGAATATGGCCATCCTCACAACCTGTAAGAAGAATTTCACGGCGACAGATACTGCCAATATCTTCTTTGAACGAGTGTGGGTTCACTTTGGGATACCACAAACCATCATCTTCAATCGAGACAATAGGTTCCTTAGCACCTTTTGGTCGAGTCTCTGATCTCTTTTAGACACCAAGCTCACAAAATCCACTGCTTTCCACCCCCAAACCGATGGCCAAACAGAGGTCATCAATCGTATGATTGTGCACATCTTGCACATGTATAATTCTAAGAATCCACGTACATGGGACAAGAGTCTCCCATATGTCCAACACAGTTACAACATGACTCTCCATAGTTCCACCGACCATATCCCATTTCAGGTGGGTCTAGGATTCCAACCCTTGGGACCCATTGATGTTGCAGTCCCTCTTGCCACTGCATAGACATACTCTTCCCCTGATCAGTCAGCGATCGAAAAAGACACCAGATTCATTAAGAGGATTCAACACATCTTCCAACAGGTCCAAGAGATTTTGCAGAAATCTAATGCTAAGTACAAGCAGCGCCATGATAAACACAGGGTACCACACCAGTTTTAGGTTGGTGAAAAATTTGGGTTACATATGCAGAAGGAGCGTCTCACCGGGCCGCATCGGAATTTCACCCACTTATTTATAGGCCTTACACTATCACCAAGGTTGTGGGTAGCAATTCTTTTGAGATCAACACTCCACCCTTCCTTGGTCTACTTCCAGTGTTCAATGTGGACCTCCTTCGTCCATATTTTCCACCATTATTGGACACTTCTGAGATCACAGAACAACTGACACCAACAAACCCTGACTGCATGGAACAAGCATCCATTGCTCAGATAGTGGACACATAGGTCAAGGGCACTCGCCAGCAGCAAATCCAGCTTTATCGAGTTGCCAAAGCAGGGCAACTCCTACACCAAGGAAAGTGGCTCACCCCGGGCCAAATCCAGCAAAATTTTCCTCACCTAATGGGGGAATTCAACACAATGGAGACCATTGCTTCCTAAGGGGGGAGGATTGATCCAGATGGATATTGGTGGCCACCCACCAATTGCAACTAGCTCCTCGTGTTCATTTTTGTTCAGCACATTCATCTGTACTGCTTTGTAATTGTGGGTTCTACACTTTTGGGGTTGTATGAATCACCACACATCCTCCAGGTGTATACGGGTGGCCTCTCACCTAATCCAACTGGCTTACTTTGTATGTTTTCATGTTAGCACATCTTGTTGTACTTACGGGGTCGTTTTGGGGCCCTAAACATTGTTTTTTGTCTCGCCGCAGTCAAACTATGGACATAATCATATTTTGATAGAGAAATGTGTATTTCTTTGAAAGACCTTTCCAACGGGCTATCACGTGCCTAAAACGGAGGTCGTATGAAAATTTTACGGCCCTAAGAAGTTGAGGTACCAAATTACACCAACTTACCCATAGGGCCCACATAACTTTTGGTGTTTCACCTTCTAGGGTTAGGTTTTTGGATTTCTAGAGTTTTAGCATTAATGAGTAATATCAAAAAGGCCTATGGAGCCTCATTGTAATCCATTCTTCTCAGACAGATGCACGTAGAAGCCACATCTCTTCTCAGAGATAGCGACCACCATTCGAGCAAGTTTTTAGTTATGCAGTTTTACAGTTTCATCCTATATCATTATTTAATAGAAGATATTGTTCATTGGATATTTGTGTTATTCTCCATATCTTTGTGTTATTGTCTGTTAATCAGTTCGTTCCACTCCTAAATCCAGATCAAGAGGGAAAAAATAAACATTATTAGAGACTATGAGAAGCTTGAAAATAGAAATGCAGAGTTACAAAGAAAACAATGAGAAGCTAAGGAGAGAGAAAAATAAAACAAATGATCAAGTGATGCAAAGCTTAAATAGAATGCATAGGTAGGCTAGGAATGGATCAGTCTCAAGAAAAGAGGAATATGGATAACATCATGAAAGAAGAGATACTATAGAATATTTGGCCATTCAAGAAGCATCTGAAGAACTCATGGACATCACTCATATCCTTATTCAACAAGGAAGTTTAATGCATCTAAAGATTGCATAAGCAGTCCAGAATTGTCTCTTGTTAGGCAACAAAGAAGAAGGCATGAATTGGACAATTTGCAAGGAGAGTTGAGGAAGCTTAGGCCACCATCCTTTGATAGTGAAAGAGAAAAATAAGATGATGTTGAAGCATAGTTGTTGGGATTCAGGAAGTATTTCTAATTGCATAACCATTCATCTAGCCTAGAAGCCAAAATTTCCATATCATTTGCATGGAAAGACTACCATGTGGTGGGATCAACTGAAGCAAGTTGAGCACATTAATGAGAATAAGATCACCTGGAAACAGTTCAAGATATATTTCGAGAAGGATTACTTTTTAGAGTATTTCTAAGACAAGAAAATGAAAGAGTTATTTGAACTCAGGTTAGGAAGCATGACCATGAAAGAATATGAAGAGTTCTTGGGATCGATGAAGTATGTAGGGTTTATAAAAGATGAGAAGGTGAAGATACAAATTTTCTTAAGTAGACTTCCATCCTTTTATAAAGAAAATATATAATATGATGAAACCACCACTTTGACAGAGACCATTAGGTAGGCTAAATACCTGTATAAGAAAGGGAAGGGAAGAGAATATTTGTACAAGTATTGGAAGGATCAGAAGAAAGATAAATCTGATTAGAGAAGGAAAGGATTCAAACCTCCCTTCAACGAAACTATCCCTAATAAAAATCAATAAGATCAGTCTGCTAAAGATGAGTCCAAGAGATAATACTCCTTTGGGAAAAGGGAAAGACCACCA
>ML778643.1:588731-619903 GCA_009831015.1 Picea engelmannii | reverse complement strand
TACAAGATGTTTTGATTCTTTCTATAGATAATATTTCTGAGTCTTGGGTAGTAGATTCAGGGGCTTCATTTCATGCCACACCCCATAGGAAACATTTTCTAGATTATGTTCAAGGTGATTTTGGACAGGTTCATTTGGGTGATAATGCACCATGTAAAACTGTTGGAATATGAAAGGTAAAAATAAAACAAAGGAATGGAAACCAATAGTTGTTGAAAGAGGTAAGACATGTTCCAGATCTAAGGAAAAACATAATTTCAACAGGGCAGTTGGCAAGTTAAGTTTGTATATCTATATTTATAGATAAGGCATGGAAGGTCACCAAAGGATCATTGGTGATAGCAAAATGAGAGAAGGTAGGTACATTGTATTTATGTACACGTAATACTGACTCTTCTATCTCTTTAGCTTCTACAGGAGTGGATACAACACTTTGGAATCATAGGCTTGGACACATGAGTGAGAAGGGGATGCAGATACTTCACAAAAGGAATTTGTTGCCAGATCTTAAACAAAATGATTTGGATTTCTGTGAGCATTGTGTTTATGGAAAGCATAAGAGAATTAGATTTCTTAGAGTCAAAAAAGAAAAGAAGAGTGAAAGGTTAGAACTTGTGCATACATATGTATGGGAACCAACTTAGGTATCATCTCTTGGTGGCTCCCATTATTATGTTACATTTACTGATGATGCAAATAGAAAAAATTGGGTTTATTGCATTCGACAAAAATCTGATGTTTTTGATACTTTTATGAAGTGGAAAGATTTGGTTGAGAATGAGGCAGGAAAAAGGTTGAAGTGTCTTAAGTCAGACAATGGAGGTGAATATTGCAGTAAGGAGTTTGATGAGTACTGTTCATACCATGGGATTCATAGAGAGAAAATAGTTCAAACCTGGACATGCTGGCCAAGGTTGCTACCAGGGGAAGCTCCAGAATTAAAAAATGAAGACATTAAGCCTCCTTAACTAGTATCAGTTTTGATCAATTTTCCTGTTGCATGCATCTTACAACTTTTTGGTGATGGTTATGTTTTCTAAACCATGACTATCAGTTTGGGTGCTTTCCTTTAATCAATATTATCAATATTATGAAATTTATATCATTTTTGGACACCTAATAGAGTTTTGGGATGTTAAAGACTTTAGTAACATGAAATAGGCCACTACTGGAAAGTTTGCAGTGCCTGGCACTGCGAACTGGCTGTTTTAGGACAGTTTGTAGCGTAGCACTGTGAACTCATTTTCTTGGAGATTTTGGGGGAAAATTAAGTTGTCATATGTAAAGATAGATGCGTACCATATTATGAAGGTCAGTTGTGAGCTGGGAGGCCACCCGCCTAAAGATAATGCACTGAAATGGACACATCATCAACCATTAAGAAGATGTTGCAAACATTGCCAACATTATCCTGGAAAATAACAATTTGTTTCTTTTTGTTGTCCATTTGTTGCCACGCCATCCTTAGGCACAAGGATCCTATGAGGAAGTTGTTATTCGAATTGTAATGTTGTCAATGAAAGTTTAGGCTATAAAGAGAGCATTGTAAGACTGGGGAGAGGTGGGAATGTTGAAATATTGTGTAACTGCAAAGAATATTCTATTTATTATTCATTTATTATTCATTAGATCAATCCCCTTTTGTGGATTGATCATGTCGGTCATTGTAATTGACCAAATCCCCTTTTGCGGATTGGTCAAACCCTAATTGTAATATGAAAATTAAGAATTCGGCCCCCAGGAAAATTAAAGTGGTTCTAACCACCTAGAAAGACAAGTTGTCCATGCCAGTGAAGAGACACCTCCTTTCAACACTTGCCACTTTGTATAAATAAAGGAATCCATCCACTCATTTGTTCACTCACTCAACTCACTCATCTAGTGCACAAGTATTGAAGGAAGATGCAGTTACTAGTTTCCGAAATAAGGAGGAGAGAGATGCACATTACTTGGGAGAGGATATTCTCTAGTGTTTGGTTTATTGTCTTGGCATTGTATTGGATATGGTACTTGGTTATTGAATCTATATTAAAAAAGTTTTATTGGGTTTCTTCCCCTTGAGGGTTTCCCAGGATAAATGCTTGTGTGATCTTGTGATTGTGTTTCTCTCAGTGATCCTATCTATGCTATGGTTATCTAGTAAATTGAAATGAAACTTAATAATATATTAAACCTTAACGTGTTATCAGAGCTAAGATGAAGAGATCATCTTTCATAGGAAAAAGAAAAACGTCACTATTGTCGTACAAGAAAAATAGGTCTTTTTATTGAAGAGGAATTTTAGCCCAAAGAACATATAGAAAAGTGTGCCCTAGCCTAAGGAACTCATTGACACCTTCAGCGCACCTTTTCAGTGGATAGAACTCCCAGATTCAAAAACTCTTACTCGTTACAACATCCATTCATGGGATAAAGTCATAAATAATTTCTCCTTAGATCCAATCACACACGCCTTTGATAAAAAATAGAAGTTCATCTACAGTACAAAACAAGACTTTTCAATTAAGGTAGTTCGGAAATAGTTCTTTAAAATTCCAAAAATGAGGGTCTTTTCCACAACCATCGACTAAAATTAAAAATAACTAAAAATAACTAACAAAAGTGCAAGCTAAGTAAAACAAAACTTCGCCACATGGCGGTTCCATCTCTCTGTCTTCTAGGATTCATCAAATGGTTTTAGTTAAGTGGATGAATCTTCTCATCCTCTAACCATTTGACGAAGAGTTCCTTGCACGTGTTGGCATACGGGAATCTATGTTGGTCCATCGGGGTTGAAAGGATCTCCTTTATTTCTACTGCCCGTGCCCGATACTTGACTATTTTAACACTTAACTGTTGTAATATTTTTCGAGCCTTGATCAGGTGCTCCATGAACTGTTGTACTTGACCTAGCACCATGTTCGACGCCTTTTTTATCTATGCATTCCACATCAAGTCTTGTTCTGCATGTTCTTTTACTATGTCATGCAAGTCGACAGAGTCCTCGAGTGAGATGAATTCTGGGAGATCGATGTCTCTCATCTCCCAATTGATCTTGACCCAACTTATTTCGCAATTGGCCCATTTCTCTTGAATCTATCGCTGAGGTTCTTGGGCCATCTTTACCCAGTATTCGACTGAATTTCTTATACGATCTATGTTGTTGTCCCTTAGCACCCGAATGTCGTGCTCTTCGACGTCTCAGCCCTTTTGGATCGCACTGATGTAATCAATTCTTTCCACCACGTGGTGGGCCTTCTCCTAACATCTTTCCACGTCTTTGCAAGTCTCTAGCGCCATAAGGGTGTCTTCTTGGAAGTCAGTTATCCCTGTAGTGAAAATGTGTTGTTCACTCGTAAATTTTTTATAGGCGTCTTGAAACTCACTTCTTAAAAACACTGTGACTTGCATGGAGTCTTGATGGTATTTCTCCAAGTGGTGTAGATGATCCAACTCCTTTAGTGCAGTGGCTAGATCCTCTTCATCTTTCCTTTCTCTATCCAGGGAGGCATCTTTGATCGCCATCCTTGCATCGATAAGCTCAGACGTTTTGGCATGATCTGTGCTGATCAGTTTCTCCTATGTGGTGATGAGGATCGAACTGTCCAATGTAAGCCTCCTCTTCTTAGTGGTTCTCTTCATGATGGATTTCCTCTTTCGATCATAGGAGATTGCTTATATATCAGTGATCTCATAAATCGGTTCAGGGATTTGTTTTCTCCCCAAGTTAGAGTATTTCCCAGGCTCCTAACTGTGTATATATATTCAAGGTTGGGTTCCTAAACCTCTTCTATGTGCTCCGATGGCCCCAAGCACCCTGATGTAGGTTGAGCGTTCATCTAAATACCAATGGCCTACCTTGGATATCATTTTCTTGATTGTCGCAGATATTCTTGGGCATTCCTTCTTAAAAATAATAAAATGAATGTGGGCGATGAATTCATCGCAAATGAGTGTGTAAGATTTTTTGTACATGTTCTCCCATAGTATGTTGAATTAGACGTGGACCGAGAGCTCCGCAACATGCCATCTTAGATTCATGCCAGTGAAGACGTTCCTTACGCACATGATATCGAGCAGGTATGAGGCCATGTAGAAAGTGGGTGCCTCCCCTTCCTTCGGCGTCTGAGCATGATGTATACATATGCTTAATTTTTTTGAGATTATCGCTCCCCAATTGAAGCTTCTCCCGAAGATTTCCACTTTGTACGCCAAAGGCATCCATGCTTCTGAAAACTTGGAGCAGTCCTTTTCTCCATATAACCGGCAGATGAGAGCCATCACATAGATGTATGGCTCCCTCAGGTTGATTTTTCCATACCAGCCATTGCTTTGGTTAGTGAAATTATTGTCCTCCTTCCACCACGAGGCCATCAACCGATTGGTTTCATGGAATTCATAGAACTTCACCAAGAATTCCATGTTGAGTCGCTCCTCTGGGTCCTTGAGCTTGTAGTATTTCTAGACTTCTTTCGGGAGGAAAAATCTGACACATTTTCCATTCTCATCGTTGGTCAAACACTTATGCCCATATGTATGGTCGATGAGCCATTTCATAACCTCTATGTAGGGAAACACCAGGGTTTTGCTTGCCACCATGTGTAGATACGATCGTCGGATGTTCGAAAACACCTAGTCATCAAGCGCCCTCACGTCTGGGTCATTGTGTGGGTTATATTCTGGGAATTATACTCGACTAATTTTGTTAAAGAGATCCCCCCACTATGGGAGCATTACTTTGGATCCGGTGCTTGCTTCACTATCACTGAAGGATGGGGGCTGGGCAAATGATTTCTTTGTTGATGTTTTGATGACAAGCTCTGCCCTGGGAGCATACTCCAACTGCCTCGAGGTCCCCAGAGAAGTGTTAGAATATGATGGATGTGCTTGTTTAACCATAGACAATATCACTATTGTCACCCAACCATAGGCCGAATCCACCCCTGAGCACCTTAACTTTGACAAAGAACCATTTCGGAAGCAAACCCTAGGCTAGATAGCCAAAATGGATAGCACACCTCTCTCCAAGGGTAGCGCACTAAAAAAGAATGACAGAAACTAATCAGAAGTCCAAACCCAGAGAAGACCGAAACTATATACTGGTGGCAACAGCTTCTCCGGAACTTGTGCACAAAACTGCCCAACTGCAGTGCGCACAAGTGTTCTCTCCAGTTCTAGAAATGCTTGCTAGAATGAAGGCTGGCCTCCTATATTTATACTAAATCTGGCAAACTTCCTAGGCCGAATTCTCATTCTGGGTGCCTATTTACTTAGTATATAATATTTCCTTTAGCCGACTTCTTCTCTTGGAGGCTAATAACCTAATACAAGTTATCCTCTTGAGTCGACTTGTCTTCTAGGGTTATTAGCCAACTAATTAGGGTTTCTTCTTGCTTCCCGGAATATTTTATTCTCGTCAGGTTTACATGTGGAGGTAAATAACTCCCGCAACTACCATAATATCAACACTCCCTCCTAGCTAGGGAGGTATTGAAGGTAATGGTCTTGAGCACAAACATATTGTTGGTGCGAATTTGATCAAACCAGGGTCCTTCTCAGGTTACTAACAAAAGGTACCGTGTAGTCTAGAGCACTGACATTTTCATCTCCTCCGAAGAGAAGAAGTCTCACGCGAAGCGCTATTGAGACAGATAGATAGGGAAGGGTAGGGAGAAGACCGAAGAGGATCCATAGAGTAGTCAGAACTCATTTTTTTTCTTGCACAAAAGGCATTAACAGATCTGAAACATATAAATGCAGGAATCCATCCTACTTACATTGCAAGCAAGCATTCAAACATTGAACCATCACATGGAACTCATAAACCATAAAAGAAATACTGTAATGCATAAGCAAGCACACAAAGACACTACATGTTTTTGAATTTTGGTCCTGTTTCATATTATCTTAGGATCTTTCTCTGATTATAGACTCATAATTACATAGTAGGGCTCAGTACAGACTCTTGACTCTTAGGCCCATGTTACAGAGCTCTAATCCTCCAGTTGAAGGTTCTAATCCATCATAGACTCAGACATGTCTTTTCCTGACTTACAACAGTTATCAACAACTAATCCCAAAATCTGGGCGACTCTGATCAACCTGACTCACTTTCACCCAGTTGACTGAATCAAGAACTAATGAATCCATTACAGGGCGATGAATCACCGAAAGTACAAACAATAACAATAACGACAACAACAACAACAACCTCAACAACTTCTTTACATTTGTGTTCGTTCCTATATATATAGATGGGTTGTGTCTTCCTTCTCAGTTTCCATGCCTTCTTTTCTTGTTGCAACCGTTTGTTGCTTTGCCGATGTTGTGTTGGCTCCACAACTACTTTATGTTACTATTTCTCCTAGCCTTTGATGGAGTTTGCGCAACTCGTGCTTAGTCAAAACTTGCACAATTCTTTCTCAAAAATGAAGGGCCCAACAGGCTCCGATCACAATCCTTGACTCGTCCTCGAGTCAAGGTCTTGGTTCTTTCACGTCTTCTAGTTGCATCTGTTGTTTTCCCTTGTCCGTATTCTCTTCTTCTTTGGGATCTTATGTTTCTGATTTTTCTTCCTTTACCTCCTCAAACAAAGGGCTCAATTCTGGTACCAACTCTAATGCTCTATGCTTTACTCCGTGAAAGCTTTCAACTTTGTCCTGCTATTTTTGGGTGAGGAGTGATGCTTCTGCAAGGCACTGTTGGGTCGTCTCTTTGTTGTACTCCTTTGGCTTGGCCGCAACCAATGAGTTCCATTTGGAGTCAGTTGTTGTGTTGACTTGGTGCATTTTCATATAGGCGGTTTGAATTACTGATCGAAAATCACACAACTCTTTCTTTGCTACAGACTATGCTTCGTAGAGTGTATTTAGTTCATTGTTGGCCTGCTGAATTTGGTCAAACTTCTATTGTTGCTCCATTGGGTCCATTGTGACTGCAAATTCCTCATTCAGCAAATGGATCTTTGTGCGAACCTCCTCTAAGACCTGATTTTGTTGAGCGATGATGCCCATCCAGTCCCTGACTTCTCTGAAGATTTTGGTGCAGTCTGTTGTGTGCTTGTGCAGTGCTCCTCTGGCATTGTTGCCTTGCAATATTATCCTCAACATTTGTTCTTGAAGCTGTTGAGGCTATTGTTCTGCTTCCTACTAGACCTGTTGTAGCTTTTCTTGGAGCTGGTTAGTGTGATTGGCGAGTTGCGTCCATGCTTCCTGTAACAAATCGATATGTTGCTCTGGTTCACTTATGTCGTTGGCCTCGGGTAGTTCAGGTGCAACCTTCTGAATCTCTGGCCAAGCCTCAACAATTTTTTGTTGCACTCTTTCCAGTTTGCGCTGGAATTGGAGTTTGTCATGTGCTTCCTGCATTCTGTATGTGTGTGCCACAAATTGTTTCTTCCTTGCAATCTCGACAGATCTCTCAGCCGCCTAGAGTTTTTTCTCCAATTGGTCTGTGGATGCTCTAATTAACCAAAATAGTTGTGGCGTTGGCCAGTGCACCATGTCAATAGATGAAGGAGGTGCTACAGTGGGTGCTTGCATCTTTAGTGGGCGTCCAATGGCCTTTGAATGGTCTGAGAGAGTTTCTACTTCTTCCTCCATTGGTGGCGCTGGTGCGATTCTCAACCTTAGATCTGCTAGCAAAAGAGTCAGAACCTCTATTCTAGCTATGCAGAGTTGCATCAATTCTGCACATTGTTGAGTGTTCTGGAGAACCTGCTCCATTTGTGCTTGCATGGCGGTCATATCCTGCTCGGTTGTCGCTTCTGGTTCATTGGGTGCATCTGGTATATGTGACTCTGTCGGTCCTTCTTCTTGATGTGTCATGGTTTCTTGGGCACCCTCACCCTTGGTTGGTGAGGTGGTTTGCTGATTATTGTCGGGTTCTAGCTCCTCACTAGCTTGAGCATCTTCTTCTTGTGCTAAAGATTCAGGCTATTGTTTCTGGGAATCTGGCTTCGGATCATTTAGCATCATGCTCAGCTCAAGGAATTTGGTGTCAGGACCAGAATTTTTTGGTTCTGGCTTGGTTAATTTTTTGGTTATTTGTGGGGGTCGTCGCTCCACTATTTATAGCAGATTGAGCTACATTAGTTCTGAGGTCGTGGTCTGATGTGGGGCGGTAGTGATGAGGTTTGGTAGTTGGAGTGGTGGTGGAGGGTGTTCAACAATGACTGTGGATGGAAGTGTTTCAGGCTTTGGGTCATCCTGAATATCAATGATAGTGGTGGCTTTGGTCATGGCGCGGGTTCGGGGAGCGAAAAATGCGAGGGGTTGTGGGTTCAGGGGTTTGTTCAACGAGACCCCAGTTCTTGGCCTCCTCACCATTGGTTCGGTACCAAGCACAATGCCCAAGATCTGGTTAACCTACAGACCTAACAAAACGACATCGTCTGGTAGCTGTCAAGGGGGGGGGCAATCTTTTCCTCCACTCTAGCTATTGTATCTCTTCTTCCTCCTCAGAGTCTGCTTGTGTCGGAACGTCTGGCTTCTTCTGCTTGGGGTCTGAACTCGATCCTTCTCCTGGTTCAGTTTCCTTCTTCTTTAGAAGCTCCACAGGCAAAATGTAAGACATTCTTGATTTACACTGGCTGCATTTGACTCCCGGCCATGACATGACTTCCTTATCAAAGGATTCTTCCTCCAAATAGAATGAAAGCATCCATGTGTGGAAATGTTCCTTGCTGACATGTCTCAGCTAGACGAATGTGTTGTGTTAGTTCATGCCGAAGGAAATATTCCTCGTGTGACAGTTGAGGACCTCCTGCGGGATGCGCAGCCACTGCGTTGCGTCTATCATACCATTATACCATTTGGCAAATGCTACATTGTTGAGTGTTGTGTTCTTCGAATCTTGTTTGGACTGCCATGGCTCAAACATCTTTGCCATGAGCCCCTTATCTGGTATTGTCGGTGGTCTGCCCATAGGTGGCTTCCATTTGAGCATTTCAAATGCCACAAGTAGGTATCCATAGGTGAAGGTTCCTCCCTTCTCTTGTGCTTCCTCACAAGCTATTAGTAGTTCTTCCAAGAGGAAACTACACTAGTTGAACACTACTCCATTTGCACAAAAGTCAGCCACTGATAACACATCTAGAGTGCATTCTCCCTTATAGTAAGACCTCATAAACTTGTTGGCTATGATGTAGCAGCCAGTCCGGACTGTCTTGGGCAGTATTGGTTCAATTACTGTTGTGTGTCCTCCTCTCTTTGTGTTAAACTTCTCATAAAGGCTAAGCTCTCCTTTCTTTTTCACGTGCTTCTCGGGATCCTGGAATCCCTTCAACACATCCTCTCCTTGGGAGGATAATCTAGTAAACTGTTGGATGTCTTCATCATGGATTGGATACCGCTTATCCAACCATAGACTTCTGTCATGCACCCTGCTTATCAAAAATTTCGTACAGTGCGCAATCTCGTCTGTGGTACCAAAGACTGGTAAGTCTCTCAAGTTCATGGTGGTCGATTTAAATAAGTTGACAAACTCTTCTTTCATCACTACTTGCATTCCTCTGACTACATACAGAACGATTTCCCATAAGACGTCTGTGTGCATCTGTGGGAACAAGGCTGAATCCGTGAGATCAAGGTTGAGGAGCTTGACTTGCTCTATATTCCCTTTGAGATCACCCACAATTTCGACTCGGGGGTCGTAGGGCTCATCTGGTACCACTTCTTTAGACATGGTGCCTCGACTTGCTATGGCTCTCGACATTCTCACTTCTATAACAGGTAAGAGCTAGGGTTACATATGCAACTTTTACAATGATCTTGACTGGTTCGCACTGATGAGTTTGAATATGGCTATGCTCTTTTTAGAAGCAGTACATTCTCGGCTGAGTTCTGATAGCCTTATACTTGGCTTAACAGGTAAGTTTTATCAGTAAATACTAATCATCATGACCGTATGGACGCAATCTAGGTGTGAGTTGTCCGACGAGACGATTTTAATCAAGGTAAATCCTATTGGCGATCTTAGTATTTACTTATTTGAGGTGGAATAGGTACGTGGTCGATTTGGGACCTTTCTGTTTGACGGGTGGGAGTTTCGGCGCAAAATTTGATGGCATATTGGCATGATGCGGATTTATGGTTTAACTAGCGTCAGATGGGGTACCATAATGGGAATAAAGGTTGTGACTTGACTGGGTTTGCGTGGCTTATGACTCGGATTGGATGTGGATTCGTGGCGCCTCCGACCACAAAGATTGTCTTCGTCATCCTTAATGACTGTCATTAATGGAATTTCTCATGCTTCAGGTCCTGTACTGCGGAGTCGTCAATTCTGTATCAACCAACACTTAAACAAAACAAATGAACTATGCGTTATGGCGCGACACTATGCATATGGACATTATTAACTGAATTTACAAAATTTCAGAACGAAAACAAAACTCAAATCTAACTAGTGTACAAGCTCCGTTGAATTGGAGTGACTGTCCTTCTTTTTCAGTTTTGAGATAGGTAGGGCTTCAGGTGAGCGCCATTCACCCATCCCAGTCATAGCACACCATCCAGTTACGCGAGTCTGACTGCTCCCGAGGGTCGTATATCCGCAACTATGAAGGGTCCCAACCAGTGCATACGTAGCTTTCCAGGGTACTTTTGGTATCTATTGTCGTAGAGTAACACCTTGTCCCCTTGTGTAAATGCCTTTTTCTTAATATGTCAATCATGCCAAGATTTTTGTCTTTCCTTTTCCACAGACTGATGGAATTTTTCTAGAAATCTTGTTTCCTTGAGTTCTTGTAGCTCCGCAAGTCTCTGTGCTACTGATTCCCCTTTTGTCATACATGTGACTTGTGCAGTATACAGGCTTGGAGTGATGAAATTGGTAGGCACGACTGCCTCCCTCCCATAGACTAATTGAAACGGTGTATATCTATGAAGTTTCTTTGTATTTGTCTGATAGGCCCAGAGGAGAGCTAGAACTCTATCATCCCAGTCCTCCCTGTTTGAGAAACAGACCTTTGTTAGTCCTCTTTCCAGGATTTTATTGAAGGCTTTGACTGTTCCATTGGCCTGTGGATGGTATGGACTGCTCTTGTGATGTTGAATCATAAATTCTATTGTAAGTGTTGCTATAGTGTTGCTAATAAAATGAGTTCCCTGATCATTGGTTAGGCTCCTGGGACATCCGAACCGGGTAAGACATTCTCGAAAATGAACCTGGCAACAGTGTCTGTTGAATAGTCCTGTACCACTGCTACTTCTACCCAACGGGTAAGGTAGTCAGTTGTAGTAATGATGTATCTAGCCTTTGAATGTTTGGCTGTGGGGTTGATTGGTCCAATGAAGTCAACTGGCCATTTCTCAAATGCTTGTAAATCTCTAACTGGTTGTAGTGGTAGTTCATCTCGATGAGATGACTTGCCCACCTGTTGACACACGTCACATGATCTAGCGTATGATTTTGCATATTTGAAAAGTGTATCCCACCAAAGTCCAGCTTGTAGAATTTTCTATTCCATGGCCTTTCTGCCTACGTGGCCTCCTGCAATTCCGTTATGGCATTCCGAGAGTATATCCTGCCTTTCATGATCGAGGACGCATTGTCTAAGAATTCTATCTAGTCCTAGTTTATACAATTGTCTGGCAATCAGCTGGTACTCTATTGCTCTGACAACCATATGGTGTTTCTGGGTTGTGGAATATGTTTAAGGATAGGCCCCTATACTGAGAAAGATTGCTATGTCCTTGAGATATTCCGGTATGGCCTCAATCCTTAATAAGTTTGCATCTGGGAGCTGGTCATCCACTACTCCGCCACTTTCTCCTGAATCTAGCCTGGATAGATGGTCGGGTCCAACGTTGCATCGTTTCGGCTTGATGATGACTTCAAAATAAAATTCCTAAAACAACAACAGCTATCGACAAATTCTCCCTTCCAACATAAGTTTATTAACTAGGTATTTCAATGCGGAATGTTCAATGAAGAATTTGAAGTGAGATCCTAATAGATAATGTCTAAATTTCTATAAAGCGTAAATCATTGCTAAGCCTTCCCTTTCTGTTGTTGTGTAGTTGTGTTCTACTTGCAATAGCTTCCGACTCGCAAAATAGATAGGGTGATCCATAACTCCATCTCCAGGTTGTGTTAGGATAGCTCCTAAGGCAATTCCAGAAGCGTCTACATGGACCTGAAATTCTTTCTCCCAGTTTGGGAATATCAGAATCGGTGTTGTAATGAGTTTCTTCTTAAGTGTCTCAAATGATTTATCAAATTCGGAAGTCCATTGGAACATTTCATCCTTTTTCAGGAGGTTTTCCAGTGACACAGTAATGTTGGCATATCTTTGAATGAACCTGTGATAGTAACCTACGTGTCCTAGTGTCGAGCACAATTGTTTATCACTCGTAGGTGGTGTCATATTGACAATGACCGCAACTTTGGCTGGTTCTACCAATACTCCTTCTCGGTAGACTATGTGGCCCAATAGATTTCCATGTGGCACGCAGAAGATACACTTTGAGATATTTAATGAAATTTGAAACTCTCTGCATCTGTCAAACATTAGCCTGAGTAGTGCTAAATGTTCCTTAAGTAAGCTATATATTGTCCAATCATCCATATAGACTTTGATAAACTTGTGAATGAATTCTCTAAAGGTTGCTATCACAATCCTGGTGTAGGGGCATTCTTTAAACCAAATGGCATTACGTTGTAAGCAAAAGATCCCCTTCTGTAATGAAAGTGGTCTTTCTTTTGTCTTCTTCAGCAATCCTGAATTGATGGTATCCTGAAAAACAATCTATAAATGAGTATGCTTCCTTCCCCACAACCTATTCTAGCACCTCATCAGTAAATGGTGTTGGGAAAGGGTCGTGCACACATGCATAGTTGAGGCTTCTATAGTCTACACAGACTCTAATATCCTCAGTGTCTTTCTTGCTTTGAATGACTATCGGGCTGAACCACTCTGCTTTATCTACCACAAAAATGAGACTTGCTTCTAACATCTTATCAATCTCCTTCTTAACTTTCTCTTTTACTCTTGGGTTAAGACAGTATGGTCTATGTTTGATAGGCTTGCATCCTGGTTTTAACTCAATCTTCATTTCTCCCATGACTCCTTTGATCCCTTTTAGTTCTGAAAACGTCTTTGGGAACAAATCCTCGTATTCCCTCAGTAAACATTGTATTTCCTGACTGGTTTTCTCATCCCAGTAGTCTCCTACCATAGCTATCTTGGGTTTCTCTGTAGTCCCTATGTTGAGTCTGCATAATTTCAATGGATGGTTGTAGGAACTATCGGTCTGGCTAGGTATGGTGTTCTGGATTTCTCTGTTCCCCTATGTCTCTTTGAAGGATAGGTTTCTCAGTCCTTCTAATTCATCTAAGCTTTCTGAATCTTTTCTAATCCGATAGCATTCTATGGGCTTGTCAATCAAGGGTAGGTGGGATTTAGTTTGAAGTTCTTGGGTATGCTTGGGGCACACTACAGAGTTTGGTCTCCTATCACTATTGGTTGTAAAAATAAGTTCTTTAATCTTTTGTAGGGCTAGCTCAAGCTCAGGGTACTTACTTGAGAATGAGAATTCTTTGCAAAATTTAGTTGCTAGTGTCTGCCAGTCGTTGGTCTGTCTTCTGGTTTCTTTGTGTATGAACCGAGATTTAGGGATTGGGCCTAGAGAATGGGGAAATACCTGAACCTAGAAGTGGGAGGGTATCTTTATAGCCTGCCACTGTGCCACACACTATTCAATGTGTATTCTAGGATCAAATCCTCCACTAAATGGTTGCGCACTGTAAAGATCCGTCTGCATTTCTGATTCCAACTGCTCCTTATTCTAGAACTTGTACTTGATATCTTGCTTCACTTCGTCCCAAGTTCTGAGCACAGATTTATGAGTGGCCCACCATCTGGTGGGGTTGTACTGAAAGGCTACATCTAGTACCAAGATTCATTGATCTTCTCTCACATCCTCTTCTATATTCTACAAAAAGTTGTCTAGATCTGAAGTACCATCATATACTGGATGTTCTCTTCCTTCCGTCCCAACCCATCTGGTCATTCTGACAGTTGCACATCTTCTTGAGAATATTTCATGTGACCCTTGTTTCCAACTCTCAAAAGCCAGTTTTGAATCTTCGTCTATTGACTGTATACTTCTCCAGCTTATTGATCCATCAACAGTAGGGTTTATGTAATCGTTTCTTGTCCCTGTTGTTATGGTGTACAACTGGTCTAGGTCTCCTTCCTCCATATTATTGTCTATTGGTTCTGTGTACCTGGGTCCTACATATGGATCTAAAGGTTGAACTAACTTGATTCCCTCAGCTTCAAAAGTCATGGTATCTTTATTTAAATCGATTACTGCATAACTATCATAAGCCCAATCAATGCCAAGTAGCGCAGGGTAGGGGTCCTTGTCTCCCATGATCTCAATGACTTCAAAGTCAGCTATTGTTTTTACTCCTGCTACATTGATTTCTACGTTCTCCAATCTTCCTATGGGAAAGATACAGTATTGTTTTTCCATTCTCAACTGAATTGGGGAATATGGAAGTCTCAGTTTTCCTAAGGCTTCCTAAGTCTTCTTAGGCAGAATGTTCAATCTGATCCTAATTCCAACATGACGTCCTTAATTTTGAAGTTGTCTAGTTGGGCGACCAGTCGAAATTCCTTCCCGGTTCGTACTTTTCTTCGCTGCACTCTCTGAGTACTCTTCTCAGGAAGATTATCCCTTATCCTTACTTCTGAAGGTTCCTCATTCCCTAAGACTACGTATAGTGCATTGCGCAACTTTTATGTTAGTCAGTCATTCCCTAGAATGTTAGAGAATAATTGAAACCAAAGATCAACTGCATTCTGGGGTTGCTCAGATTGTCTTGATATAACTACAGGGTTTCTGGGTGCAGGGGGTGAAGTAGGGACTTGCACTGTCTTAGGGTAAATAGTCGGCTAGGGGGGGGGTTCTCTTGCATTTCATGAATAGGAATATTCCAGAATACTTCTATGGAATCTTTAAATAACAACTTTTTCTTTAGGGGGTCATACCTGACTCCCTTAGGTGTTGCTTTATGGATATGAGGTAGAGTATCAACATCAACTCCTGTTTTTTCTCCTCCTCGAGTAACGATATTAAGGCTGGGAAATTGTCCCTTAGAAATGCTCTTGATCTATGAACTAATAAGGTTAGTTCCTCTTTGTCGTACTCTGTCTTCCCACTTTACAATTAACTCTAGGCAATCTTCAGTTGCGTGTCCGTTGGTTCTGCAATGAGAGCACCATGGTCACCTTGGATGAGGACAATCTCTATCCAAGTGACCTTGTTCATCACAGTTATAACATTTGCTTGGTCCTCATCCCCCAGTTCTTCCTCCTCTAAAATATCCTCTAGCTCCACCTCCTCGACCTCTTCCTGGTCCCTGAGGGTTTTCATTCACCCTGAATGTTGTTCGGTCTAATCTGTCTGTGAGTGCGTCCAATGCTCTACATTGATTGGTAGTATGTATAGTGGATGCGTAGAACTCACAATGTATTGTGTTTGATACTGTCGAATATTTCTGCATGATGGGGCATTGTCTTGTTCCATGGCCATGGATTCAACATATTTCACAATATTCCATTGTTGGTGCTGCATGGCCTCCTGGAAAAGCATGATATGGGGTAGGGTTGTGAAACGATGAATTCGTCGACACTTGCACAACTCCTCCCGTGGGTCCTGGTGGGGTTACCATCAGGTTCTGAGGAGGTCCCAGTCCCCTTATTCTCGGACATTTGTTCACTAGATGGCCTTCCGTATAACATCTAGTACACCAAACCTGTGGTCATCCTGGTCTGGGCATCATCAGCTTCTGAATCTTTTCTGTCAATGCTGATATCTGTCGTTATAGTTGCATCATATTCGCATCTACTGGGGGTCAGGTTACTCTCAGGCTCTTGGGGTATCCTGCCATGGCTTCAATCTTCATCAATTGTTCCAAAGCGTATGTTAATGTGGCTATCCGCTATTGTGTTAGTGGAATCCGAGTTAGAGGCAACAGTCCCTGAATGTACCACTCCCTTTGATGTTCTTCGTGTATTAGATGTGCCAACCTTCCTATGGTATATTTAAACTTTTGGATGTACTCCCAGGCTGATTCGCCTTCCCTTTGTTGGATCTCACGCAACTCAGACATGGCCTGTTGTTCTGACTGGGGTAGTTTGAATTTTTCTATAAACCTCGTCTGTACCTGGCCAAGTGTGAACGCTTGACCTTGCGTCCCTGAAACTCCTGGTTCAATGATATTCATGTACCATTTGAGAGCACAACCTCTAAAGGTAGTCTGGAACTCGACCAGCTTATTCGCATCCAAGGTTCCTCTAGATCTCCAGATCGCTTTGCACAGGAACCAGTGTTGTTTGACATCTTTGTCTCCCTTACCCTAAAATTCTGGGTATCTGGCAATCGAGATTTTCGTATGGCTGGCCATCTTTGTTCTTGTTGTTCGTATCAATATGAACCCTAATGGTCCCACTTGTGATCTATCAAGAGATCCCAATATCCTCCCTGTACCCACAACTCCTGGTTGTGATTGACTGACTAATTGTATTGGAACAAAATTAGCATGAGAAGGTGGTATTGAACTTACTTCTTGATTAGAAGGCACTTGGGGTATGGGTGATTCAGGGCTAGCGCCACTGGCTTCAGGGTGGTTTTCTTTGATCTGGGGGGTCTCATTAGCTTCCATTGGGACGATTTCTTTGGTCGGATTCCTGATCTCTTCTATTATCGGGGTTGAATCTTCTTCTCCATGATTCATGTTGGCTTCCTCCTCTCTTTCCTCTGCGCTTTCTCCTTCTCGTCCCACTTCTTGGGGATTTCTTTCTCTCCTCACTTCTCTCTCATTCAATCTTTGACTGGCCAGTCATTCCTGTCTTATCATCCTTTGCAGTTCTTCCATATGTCTTTCCTCTACTTCTCCTGCTCCGCCTTCTTTCCTCAACTTTTCGGATTGTCTTACGACTTTCTTGATCTTTCCGCGCCACCACTTCTCAACTATGGAAGCTCTCTTCAAGGATTTCTCATCTCTTGAATCCATTTCTTGTTGTTTCCCCCCCATTTGTTAAAGAACCCTTCCCCTCTCTCATTCCATGACTCACACCCCATCTCGCCCTACCCTAAGTGAGGGTGTTTATGCTGCCATCTCAGTCGAGGACATAATCAACATCCCTTCCTCCATCAAGAAAACCTTAATGCAGAGGGGGATTTCTCTCAATAGTTTTCCCTTTGAGCCTTTCTTGAAAATTTCCTCTGCCCATGAAAAATACTGGTGGTTCTCAGCTGCAAATTTGATTATGTATCCCTCTAGCGTGGTGATAACCCAGAAATCCATAGCTCGTGTAACTGGGTGATCCAGCCTTTGGAGTGCTGCTAAATTTTAAGTATCCCATGCACAGATCTTCTTGGTCCGTCCCTGGAACTATGGAGCTTCTTGGAGCCTCTTTATCTAGTGAAAAAATTCTTCTGGGAATATAACCCAGAAAATCTCATACTGGTCACTCGATCTTTCTGAGTAAAAGATTGCTTCACGAGTGTTTTCCAATGATTTTCTCCTTAGTTCCACTTCTTTCCTTATAAAGGTGTCACAACTGCTTTCCCACCATTGATCAATGCCAGATCTATGGATCGGCGGAAACATTCTCCCTATAGTTTCCCTTTTTACATAGGTCTCGACAACGGAACCATTTTATTGGCACAAATTTGATCAGACCAGGGTCCTTCTCAGGTTACCAACAAAAGGTACCATGTAGTCTAGAGCGTTGGAATTTTCATCTCCTCCAAAGAGAAGAAGTCTCACCCGAAGCGCTACTGAGACAAATAGATAGGGAAGGGTAGGGAGAAGACCGAAGAGGATCCATAGATCAATCAGAACTCATTCTTGTTCTTGTGCAAAAGACATTAACAGATCTAAAACATATAAATGTAGGAATCCATCCTACTTATGTTGTGAGAAAGCATTCAAACATCAAACCATCACATGGAACTCATAAACCATAAAAGAAATACTGTAATGCATAAGCAAGCACACAAAGACACTACATGTTTTTGAATTTTGGTCTTGCTTCATATTATCTTAGGATCTTTCTCTGATTATAGACTCATAATTACATAGTAGGGCTCAGTACAGACTCTTGACTCTTAGGCCCATGTTACAGAGCTCTAATCCTCCAGTTGAAGGTTCTAATCCATCATAGACTCAGACATGTCTTTTCCTGACTTACAACAGTTATCAACAACTAATCCCAAAATCTGGGCGACTCTGATCAACCTGACTCACTTTCACCCAGCTAACTGACTCAGGAACTAATGAATCAATTAGGGTGATGAACCACTGAACAGACTAACAATAATGACAACAACAACAACAACAACAACAACAACAACAACTTCTTTATATTTGTGTTCAGTCCTATATATATACATGGGTTGTGTCTTCCTTCTCGGTTTGCATGCCTTCTTGTTCTATTGCGACTGTTTGTTTCTTTGTTGACGTTGTGATGGATTCCACAACAAATTTATGTTGCTCTTTCTCGTAGCCTCTGATGGAGTTTGTGCAACTCATTCTTAGTCAAAACTTACACAATTCTTTCTCAAAAACAAAGGGCCCAACACATACCATCCACCCGATAGCATCAACATAGTCGTATAGACTATCTCATGACTAGATCATGAGAACCATCATCACTATCAATGTCATCAGCTGCATCATCTCTTGAAACCATACTCCATCTGAGTAATCAGACATGATGCTGGATAAGTCACTCACTCCACAGAGTGACACAAGAGCCATTCTTCTAATCTAGACATATGTCCTAGAAGAATAAATGTCCTGAACCATTTTCCATATGGGAAATCTCTGTCCATTGATCATGCATCTAGTTAATAATCATTTCCAACACTACTAATAGTCTTCAAGGAAATTGGAACAATGTCATTCAATCAAACACAAATTTTTCTATCCATAGTAGTACACAACTACAATCCAGTGGTACACTGCCACACCAAGTAGCACATAGTTACTTGATCAGTAACATATAGTCATAATCAGTGGTACACATCCACCACAGTAGTATACATATACTATCCGAAGACATACAATCTCCATAACAATCATGTCATCTGGTATCAACCTACACAGAAAACATTGTTATGATATAAACTGAATCATCTGGGCCATTCTTCCACTCACATCTGTGAGGTTTGTAAGAGCATCTTCCCTCAGAAAGTAAAACATCAATTATGAGCTATTTGGACTATTCTTCTTAAGCAAGGAAGAATAACTATCCTGATTTATGAGCCTAGACCATTCACCTATCTGGCCCATTCCTCCGACACTAAACAAAGTGCAACCTGGAGAGAATGAATCTGCCCTAGGGAATACCTATCCCTGATTGTTGAACCTAGACCATTTGCCTATCTGGGCCATTCCTCTGGCACTAAACAAAGTGCAACCTGGAGAGAATGAATCTGCCCTAGGGAATGACTGTTCGAACCATTTCCTAATGAAATTACTGTCTTGCACCAACCTCTAAAATGGACCATTCTTCGAAACTACTCACAACTGTGAGCTTCGAAAGAATGACTGTCCGGCAAGGCGAACCGGTCTTCTTGACCACTACTGAGAGTGAGCGTCAAGGAGACTGTCCTAGACCATTCCCTATGTTAACCACAAAGGGAATCTATGTCTATGGTACATTAGCAATCCATCGAACCATTTTCATTATGAAAATGACTGTTCGATCTGGACCACATTCCGAACTAGAAAAATGCATGTCCATAAAAAAATCTCAAGCCACTTTCCGAACTGGAACGGAACTGCTGATCTTGGACCATTTTTCGAACTGAAAAATGACTGTCCATAAATAAATAACACATCAGTTCTCCCTCCCAAACTGGGAGTCATATCTTTATTTTTCAATAAGGAAGTCGTCTCCATGAGCTCCATCTTGAATACACAAACTCTTTCATCTTGGACAGAGGCTTTACCAAAATGTTTTCTTATCTTCTCATCTGTGGAGATATATATATTGGAGAACCACTTCTCTTTTCTGGACTTCATCACGGAGAATGTAATGCTTGATATCAATGTACTTCAATCTTTTTGGAACACTGGTTTTCTCTTAAGGCTTCATATAACTTTGATCATTATAGTATATCATAGTTGAATTCAACTCTTTTGTTTCTTGCTAGCTCGTAACATCGTGGCAAGGCTCAAACTGGAACATATCCATGTGGCACTTCTTCTATCATCATGAGATCTTTGTCATGGATTGTAAATCCATCATTCTAGAGTTCTGAGTAACCATTATGATATAATATAGAAAGTTTTCACCATGCTTCTATTGTGCATTGGAGGTTCTCTACCAAGTTGTCTTCTTTCATCTGCATACAAGGGTCTCTTTCTGGTATACCTCAAATCCTTGAGGTCGCTCTTCATACACTTTTTTTTCAATTATTCTAGAGAATAG
The DNA here is from genome assembly GCA_009831015.1 of Picea engelmannii. Taxonomy (NCBI): domain Eukaryota; kingdom Viridiplantae; phylum Streptophyta; class Pinopsida; order Pinales; family Pinaceae; genus Picea; species Picea engelmannii. The sequence goes on along the minus strand of ML778643.1, from coordinate 599,466 downwards.
TTTTTATCAATCCCATGGATATTGTGGATGATATAATGGATCATGTAGAGGTATGTCTGGTTTAATGGAACAATCAATCATCATAGTATTCTCCCTCCATCTGGGAGAGCCTCTAGTTCTAGATCTCGCAATGCTTACATTCATAAGTCTTTCATACATTGTTATTCATCACAACTTTCCATTCCTCTGCTTGATTTATTTTAGTGAGTTCATATCAGGCTGGTAGTCTTGTGATTTTCGATACAATGAGTGGTTGTTATAGCTTTTCTTTCTCTCTTGGGATCTTCATGTTCTTCCTCATGTTTCTCTTTAGCTCTTGGATCCATGGAGTTTTCTATAGATTCCATTCCCTTAATATTTCCAACTTCTTTCTTTCATCATAGGATCATGGATGTGGATGGACAACCAGGGGTACTTTAAGGCTTCTTTTCGAAGAAGACTTCTTCTAAAGTCAAACTAAACACGTGATGCTCTTCATGGTTGCTACCATTGATGGGAACATGGATAGATACTTCATCATCTTCAATGAATTATATTATTTAGGATTAGCTCCCTCCTAATCCTTGATTCATGCATGAGTGCATGCTCATATTTTGGAATTCTGTAATCAACTCTCTCCAACTAAGAGATCCCACACTTCCGTCTACATCCTTATTGCCTTCTGCAAAGTGTCATAAGTCCTTTTCCAATTTTCTCTTGATTGCTAACTTCTTTCTGTTTTTACTTCTTCTAGGTTTCTTCAAGTAGTTGTTACTTATGTAATGGCTTCCACATGAATTGTTACCATGGGTTGTTGATGTACTTCATCCTTGTCTGACTTGTAGTCATCGTGATTGCAATCCTTGTCTTGTTGTTCTTACATAGGTATAGTTTCTCTTCTAAGAAATAGATATGCAATATATGTACAGAAAACATGGTATGTACAAGAACTATGAAGAGTGTTGTTTACCTTGTCTTAGAAGAAGAAGTATGTTTCATCCTGCTTAATCTTCTTTGAAGGTTCCTTTTCTTTGACAACTGATGCTTCATGTGTCTCCTTCCTTTTCTTCATCTCGAGATAATGATTCTTGTAGTGACCATACTTTCGACAGTTGAAGCATTGTATTTCTGACATATCTTTCTCTTGATTTGGCTTCTTCCTTGAACCAAACTTCCTTTTGTTCCTGAAATTCTTGAATCTTACTATGAAGGTTTGATCATCATATTTATTTTGAGGTTTCTCTTTTTCACTAATCCTTGATTCTTCTTGTGCACAGCAAGTCCAAAGTTCTTCGAATGTAGGATACTCCTTCCTTGTGTTCATGCCTGCGGAAAATACATCCCATGTCTTGGGAAGACTGTTGAGTACTACATTTACCAGTTCCTTCTCTGAGATGATGTCTTCAATAGATTGTAGTTGATCTCTTAACTGAGAGATCCTCACAAACTATGATGTTATGTTGTCATCATCATTCATCTTCATGTCACAGAGCTCATTCTTTAGACTCATTACTTGTCCAATGTTTCTGACTGAGAAGAGGTTTTTTAGGGAATCATACATCTTCTTAGATGAGTCAATATGGGAGATGTAGGGTATCAAGTGGTATTTTATAGAGTCCACTAAGATACTCATGCCATTGATGTTATTGTCTTTGAACTTCTCCATAACTGCAATGTTTTGCGGTTCCTTCTCTTTTCCTTCTTCAAACTCTGGTTCCACGATCTTTCCTTTCACGATATCCAACACTTTATTCTTGGCAAGGATGAGGTCAATCCTTGTCTTCCACACTCTGAAGTTAGAATTCCCATCTAACTTGTTTTCTGACTTCATAGAGTAAGTCATGGTTGCCTTGACTTGGTCAACCCTAGATTTGGCCAAAAACTCAAACTTGACATCTTAGCTTGCTGAGAGTACTAAGAGGTGTGCTAGGCTAGGGTGCACTAGTCTATCCAGAAATTAGGTCAATCCCTTCACTGAAGGTGCCTCAATTATAGGGTTAGAGTTTATGCAACTGCACCTGCTAGTAACCCTAGAGACAGTGATTTAATAATTGCTCCTGCTAGAAACCCTAGCGACAATTCTTCAACAAGCTTAGTATCCTTATGGCTACCAGTGGTTAGACTGAATGAAGGAGGTGTGGGCCCATAACCTGTTAGAATATGATGGTTGTGCTTGTTTAACCATAGACAATATCACTATTGTCACCCAACCATAGGCCGACGCCACCCTTGAGCACCTTAAGTTTGACAAAGAATCATTCTGGAAGAAAACCCTAGGCTAGATAGCCAAACAAGATAACGCACCTCTCTCCAAGGGTAGCACACCAAGCAAGAATGAAAAAAATTGATCAAAAAGTCCAAACCTGGAGAAGACCAAAACTATAGATTGGCGGCAACAGCTTCTCCAAAACTTGCACACAAAACTGCCCAACTGCAGTTCGCACAAGTGTGCTCTGTAGTTCTGAGAATGCCTACTATAATGAAGATTGGCCTCCTATATTTATACTAAATCTGGAAAACCGCCCGGGTCAACTTTTCATTCTGGGTGCCTATTTACTTAGTATATAGTATTTCCTTTAACCAACTTCTTCTCTTGGAGGATAATCACCTAATACAACTTATCCTCTTGAGCTGACTTGTCTTCTAGGGTTATTAGACAACTAATTATGGTTTCTTCTTGCTTCCTGGAATATTCTATTCTCGTCAGGTTTACATGTGGAGGTAAATACCTCCCACAACTACAACAAGAAGAACCTTCACATGTTTCAAATTCCTTTAGCTTGGGCGCCCTCGGCGAGCGTCTGGTGGTAGGCTTTCTCGGTGACATATTCTTATAGCTAGAGCATAGTTTAGAGATTGTGCAAGAAAATTGGATGCGCGTGTAAATTACGGTTAACGAATTGAAAAACTTGAATACATACCTATGTATCTTGTTAAACCTAGTTTTGATAATTGGAGGTTCATTATAGCTTTGAGACGCTCGCTTTGCTCCTTCGGAGGCTCTAGATTTCAACTTGTGCGCATAATGAATTGGTTAAAAAAAATTTGTTCTAGAGATTTAAACATGAATGAACTTATCTTGTCGCATCAGCCATTCAATTCGAGTTATGAGTGTAATTCCATTAAATCTATCGCCATATATTCAAAAAAAATTAAACTTAAATTCATCGTGGGTTGACGGTGCGGGCGCGGGTGGTAAAGTGGTCTATCGATGATTTCAAATTGTTTTTGTCTAATCGGTGCATGTGGTAGAAACAAATGAAGGATCGAGAATTAATTGGTCTATTAAATGTCCAAATATGATTGTATCTTATGCCAAAAACATCCCATCGTTCCGCTCTTTCAGTTGTTGGATCGGGGGTCGGGATTATTCTTTGAACATTTTTGTTGATATCCTCTTGCAAAAGCTCCAACGCCGATTGATATTGCCATACAGAGCTGACATGGCAAAGATGACTAGGAGGCATGACTAGGACACAGGGAACCAAAAAAATGACTCGGGATAAAACTAGACTGTACGCCCCCCTTACGTGGTAAAGAAATGTGGCTTTCGAGAGTAGTGACTTCATTCGCTCATGTTAATAGGAGTCGGGAATTTCTTTAAGACATAGATTCTAAAACCCAATCCTAACTTGCCGACATGGAAAAGTGTCAAGGATTGGTGATCGACAATAAACTTACCCAAGTGATCTCGGATCTACTCCCTCGAAAAAGTCCCGATACAGAAAACGCATCGGGGATCGGCGATCGACGATAATTTTATCGCGGTCAAAATGATTGTGTTAACCTTTCTGGATTCCCCCCATTCCGATAAAGAAAATCAGGCATCGGTTATTGACGATTTCTTTACGTCCTTTGTTAACATCTTTTTTTCTCGTATTTTTCCGATGCCGAAGGGGATCGGATATCTCTCGAACCTTTATGCAAATAACTTACGTAAACCAAAACCGCCTTCTTCATATGCCGATGAGGATTGACGGTCAACGACTATTGTTTTTTGTGGTTCCTTTACTTACTTGAATTCCTTCCGATGTCGAACCTAAGTGCATTAGGTGCAATGTTTAGCTTTCGATTCTTAATTCAACTATTAAGGTATTTTAGACATGAGGTTTCACAAGTTCAAACAAACTTGACTAGGTGATAAGAGACATGAAAACAAAACAAAGATAAACCATTTCCCAAAATGATATCGATTCAGATAGTGAAGAAAACAAGTGGTACCCAAAAAGTGACAAAATTTGATAAGGCTTTTAGGGTGTGTTGAGTGCTCAACACACTCCTCCTGAAGTTACATCTAAAAGGAAACATTAGGCAACCCTACAAATAGAAATGATGGAAAGAGAAGCCAAAAAGGTCACAAAACGTTTTGATAGGACCACACAACTATGGACGACGTTGGAAGAATATGACAAGGTCCAACAACTAGACCAACAAGAGGAGAAAATCAACAATGCAATACAGGGTCTGAAGCAGTGAAAAAAGGCCATAAGCATCGTAGAATGATTGAAAGGCATGCAGGAGATGAAGACCCTGTAGTCAAAATTGAAGACTGCACAAAATAACAAGCAGGCAAGGCAAGCCCAGTTAGAACCCCTCTAGGAGAAACCAATGCAAATAATTGTTGGAATAGAGGAGGAGAAGACAAGGATGGCTTAGGATCATGCCAAGAGAGAAGAGTCTCTAAAGGAACACATCACAGTGAAGAGGGTAGAGGAGCTCACAGAGAAAGTTGCGCAAGTGAGATCCAAAGGGGAAGAAATAGAGGGAAAGTTTCACAGTCTGGAAAAGGTTGTACATGGAGTGCGCACCACCTGAGTGGCTCGAGATGAGCCACATGTCAGTGTTGGGGGCCTATTAGGTGCAGGCCTATTTTGAGAAGGAAGACTATTCTGGGCATAGGCCTATTTTTAGAGAAGGATCTGCTTTGGGGAAAGACCTATTTTTGGAAAGGAAGACCTAATTTTGGAGCACATGTAACAAGTGGCAAGAAAGCAACATGCAAAACAAGAAGGAAAAGAAACATGTAGGAGGAAAAGCAACGTGGCGCACAGGAAGACAAGCCTAACTGTGATAGGGTTAGGGTTTTTGATAAGGATTGTAATGGCTATAAGCCTGTAAAATAGTATAAATAAGGTCCTATGAGGTCTAGGATCGGGGGATGTCAGTCAAGGAGAAAGAGGTGTGTATTTAAGATAGAGCTATATCATATCATAACAGAGAGAGTTGATTATCATGATTTTGTGGGATTGTTGATTGTAATAAGTTTGTAGAAGAATCGAGTAAGGTAGACTTTGAGGGTTAGGTCACAAGCTGAGGAGCCTAGTGTGATCTAGTCTGCCTCACAGAGGGTTCTTACCCTCAATATTGATTGTATTACTGAATATGTAATGCACACAACAAAATATTTTCTAGCAGATTAAATAAGAGAGCAGAGAATCCAAATCTTTGTGGACATGGCCCCAGGAGGGGGTGAACCACGGTAAACCTTATGTTATGTGTGATTGTTAATGAATGTTTACTTTCCGTTAATGATTAGCTTATGAATAAATGGTTAAAATAGATACATAAACATGCATGCATAGGGTTAAAGGTGAATAAAGTATAGAAATACTTGAATCATTAACAAGGATAATGCATAAAGAAGGAAGAATACAATCCTAGATCCCCACTCATTCCTATACTGCAAACACCTGAGTATTGCAGTCACCCATAAAATCTATCTCGGGTGACACCACGTTGTGCACCTTGTGTGAAAAGTTTGCTTCTAGTGTACTAGGAGGGCCGATAGTTTTTTAGGGTTTTGTTGGAAACCTGTTGAGATCCGAACTTGGGTCAACCCAAGAAGAAGTAAAAGGGAGAAGCAAACCAACAATACATGATGAGAATGATGAGTTGGTATATATGTGGGATAGGTATATTGTAAGACTAATTGCATGATCCAGGTGGATATCGGTGGCCACCCACCTTTTCCAACTCACTCAAAACAGTTTTCTGGCAATTTTGGCAATTTACTATTTTTAGCAGTTTTAACTTCCGGGGACATTTTGAGGGCCTAAATGAAGGTTTTTTGGGATCGAGTTTCATAATGGTATCTGTTAGCACCAGAAGTCACCTCTGGATTGCAACAGAGGTAAGCCTGATACCCATCAATTTTGTATGTCAGAAATGAATAAATTGGGGTGGTCGAATGGGCGCAGACCCAGGAGAGTATCGCTTTAACTTAGAAAACTGGGCCAGACTATGCATGAACAAGTGAGGTCTTGATATAAATTTTTTCAGTAAGTTGATATTAAAATGAGTAGAGGGAATACTTGGTGAGAATGGTGAATGAGACTGCTATGGGCATCCGGCCTTCCAACAGCTCAGAGAGGAAAAATAGGACACTGAAATGTGCCTAAATGACATAGTTACAAAAGCATAGTGATCAAACCTACATCACAATGCTACTGTAACAGTTCGACTGGATCCTCCAATTCTAAAATACTCAATGTGAGAAGGAAAGGATAGCACGGGAATACTGCTTAAAACTGGTGATAATATTGCTATGATTAACACACATCACAACAACACAAATACCCTCGACTGGATCCTCCAATTCCGAGTGTTTTATCACAATGTTTACAAAGAGATAGAAAGAGGCTGACTTTCATTAAACAAGAAATCTCAAGTGCAGATGCATAACCAGAGGGACCAGTTCTTCATCAAAACTTACAATACAAGATCCTGGTTCCACCATCCCCCCCCCTTTTTTTTACAAAATTACAAAATTCCATACATATACTAAAAAAATTGCCTAGCAGAGGCGTGCTTCAACCTTCAGGGCATGGCGCATTCTTAGTCAGACTGTGCGGGAATTCCTTTGTCAGATGCCACATTAACTCAGCATGGGCTCATGGGAAAATACGTCCACAAGGGAACTCTGAGTTGTCATTCTGTCTCCATGTCTAGTCCTTTCTGGCTTTCCATTCATGGGTTGAGCTAAGGTTTCAGCTACCAGTACCTACCTCCATTGACTGCTTCATTGGGATAAGAACGAGGTCGAGTCATCTTGGCACCTGAAAATATGGTAGCCTCTTTCTGTGGCTAACACCGGCATTTTGGCCCTTTGCGCAGCTCTTTCCGTTGTCCCATGAGACTTAGGATGTGACCTCGCACCTATCCCCAAAGGCGCTTCGGAATTCGCGATTTCGTGAATCCTGCTGTCGAGTCCCTCGGCTCTCCCAATTTTTGAAACCCAAAAAAAGAGCTTAACAATCCTTAGCTCTTCCCCTAGATTCTCCCCATGTGACCCTTTCCCACGACCCAAAGCTTTCCTCCAAGGAGTTGTCGGGACTTTGCCTATCGGGAGTCCCCACACTTCTGACTCCAGAAAACCCGATGCTCGATTCTGCCAAAGGGACCCACTCTGATCAACGGTTAGATATACTTCAAGATGGATGGTCACGATCTATTTCACCATTTCGCATTTCACGAAACTGGCTTGTAGCTCATTTCAAAACCCCCGAAACCCGATTTCGCGAAATTTTTCAATCAACTGCCACTTGTCCCCATGGGATCAACGACTCATGTTGATTTTGGGGAATATGTGCACTAACCCCTTATCCCCAGGCCTGCTTGATGTGACCGGGTGCTAGGACCATGGGCCCAACCCCCAGGGCTTGCATTTCACATATCAGCGATAGGGAGGAGTCAACCCCTTGTCCTTCATACTCTTGGTTGCCGAAATCATGACAAGGCTTAACTTGTGTTAGCTCCTCTCTTTAGCTCCGCCATATGTCTTTTGGCTATGTCCTGGGGCTAGACCTTATGGGGGCATCAACACTTCACGTATCGCGAGTACTAAGACCTCTGCCCCCAAAACTTTTGAAACCCGATTTCGCGACATGCTTAATCCCCTGCCACCTATCCCCTTGGTTGGACGACCCTAATCATTTTGGTGATATGGGCACTATCTCCTACGCTAAGCTTCACGCAACTTTGTGATCACGATCACCCAATGGCCATCGATCTTATCCATCAATGAATCCTTTCCATTGGACACTGAAGCCGCTCACCTTCTTGCATTTTTAACCCAAAATGGATTTCTTCTGCATGTTGCGCATTGCAGTCATGGCTGCAACCTTGGATAAAATGCATTTGATGGGTTTTTAAGCCCCATTTCTTCACATTTTATGCCATAGGCTCGAATCTGGAGAGAAAACACCCCATTACAAGAATTGGTGATAACATTTGGCTCCATGGGGGATAGAGTCGCCCCTGAGATGCTCTAAGAACTCATTTGCAGTTCCAGTCGCCTTCTGTTGGGATAGGGAGTCAAGCTCAAAACATACAGCTGAAATTGTAGGCTGAAAGCAAAAACAAAAGAAACACACATGCTCCAAGGAGATTATTTATGTACAGTCCTAAACTAATTTATTTTGTACATGGGGCTAGGTGAAAGGAAACTTCCACCATAGCCATTCCAGTAACTTCCTGAATGGTAGCTCCCTTACTATGTCAGTGATTGGTAACAGATGATGCAACCGTGATAGCAGAACGGTTACATCCTTAAGGTTTTCTCCAAGGGTTGAAGTTGAGATGAAATAGGGTGGCTCCAAGATATGAAGGAAATTCCACTCCACGTACTCACTGATAGGCTCATAGAATGAGTGGCAGATCCAGGAAAATTGGTAACAAGCAGCTTCCTCTGCTACACCGCTGCTCACATATGTCTGAATGTCTCTCATAGTCATAGGTGGGTGAACAGTCGATACTGGATGATTGATCTCGGGCAATGGCTACTCACTCACAGGCTCTGGACAGGAGATAAACCACACCTCTTGTTGCTCCTCTGGTTCATCTTCTTCTTCTTGGCTCTCCCAAGGGTCATATTTATAATCGTCATAGACATGACCCATGGGAAAGCTCTTCTCTTCAATCCGCAGCTCAACATCTTCTGCAGGTCTAGGAGGGATGATTTCCTCAATATCATCTTGCTTAATGAATAGAGGATAAGTCCAAACAGTCTATTCTTAGAAATATTGCACATCCATCTCAGAATCTGATTCGTACCTGTCGTATATAGGTTGGCTGCTCCTTTGGTCAACAAACTATGATGTGGGGCTCTACTGCTCCTCGTCTGAATAATCATCAAAGCTAGGGCCAGTAGGAACCTCAGGAGTAGAAATAAAGGCTTCTACAGCTATGAAATCTTGATTTTCATCCTCAGTAGAGCTGCCAAGAACCTCTGCTTCAAGGACTAGAAAATCCTCTGCGCTTTCCTGGGATTATAACCTTTCTAGCTGGGCAGAGAGAGATTTTACCAGTTCCATTAGGTCACCCAGGGCATCTTCTTCCTCCATATGGTCCTCATCCTTACAGTCTTCATCATCACAACCTTCAAAAGACACATCCATGTCTTCCTCACTGTCCTCACATTCCTCACAAAAATTATGATAGATAAACTTAGAGGAATAATACTTTTGACAATGCTTATTAAAATCTGCGTGAAATTCTCCTAGGGAGGAGATGCTGGCGAGAAATACCACTCACGAGCATCTCCTACTAATGAGAACATGAACATTTTCAATAATACATCCTCATGATGTATTCCCCACTGATGCATGAGTTCATGAAACTCATGGATATGCTGAGCAGTGTTTTCCTCTTTACGCTCTCTAAATATGGGCAAGTAATCACCCCATTCATTGGGAGTAGAGAAAACATTAGGAAAACCAGGAACATCCAAAAAATTAAAAGGAGAAAATCTTTGAGCTAGGATTATCTCCATTTTGAGCCAGTGGAGCCACCAATCGATCCTTGAATCATGGAGTCACCAGGTGAAAGATGCGCAACTTTGAATGTTTCTAGTCTTTGTTCACCATCAAAGGCCAGATCTAATCGTTTTCATTCCCCCATAGAACTTCTCAAGCTGAGAAAGTAGCTGCTGAAAACTTTCTCGAGAGAGATCCTCTGGGTCAACTTTCAGGTGTGCTAAAAGTAGCCACAAATGAAATAGTGAAGTGTAAACAATGGATTCACCACAGTGGAGTCACTAGGTGCAAAGTTGCAATATTCGATGTACTAGGTTCTGATGCACCCTCAGAATCAGTAAGCTTTGTCGTTCAATCCCAGGGAAAAATTTCAATTTCGTCCCCGACAACGGCGCCAGAAATGTTAGCACCAGAAGTCACCTTTGGATTGCAGTAGAGGTAAGCCTGATACCCATCAGTTTTGTATGTCACAAATGAATAAATTGGGGTGGTTGAATGCGCACAGACCCAGGAGAGTATCGCTTTAACTCATAAAACTGGGCCAGACTATGCATGAACAAGTGAGGTCTTGATCTAACTTCCATCAGTAAGTTGAGATTAAAATGAATAGAGGGAAGACTTGGTGAGAATGGTGAATGAGACTACTATGGGCATCCGACCTTCCATCAGCGCAGAGAAGAAAAATAGGACAATGAAATGTGCCTAAATGAAACAGTTACAAAAGCACAGTGATCAAACCTACATCACAATGCTACTGTAACAAATCGACTGGATCCTCCAATTCTGAACTACTCAGTGTGAGAAGGAAAGGATAGCATGAGAATACTACTTAAAAATGGTGATAATATTTCTATGATCAACACACATCACAACAACACAAATACCCTCGACTAGATCCTCCAATTCTGAGTGTTTTAGCACAGTGTTTACAAAGAGACAGAAAGAGGTCGACTTTCATTAAAAAAGAAATCTCAAGTGTAGATACATAACCAGAGGGACCAGTG
>ML778643.1:547727-588681 GCA_009831015.1 Picea engelmannii | reverse complement strand
ATACCTATACTCAAAAATTCGCCCAATAGAGGCATGCTCGAACCTTTAGGGCGTGGTGTCTTCTCAGTCAGACTGTGAGGGAATTCCTTTGTCAGACACCACCTTAACTCAGCATGGGTTCGCAGGAAAATATGTCAACAAGGAAACTCTGAGTTGTCATTCTGTCTCCACGGCCAGTCCTTTCTGGATTTCCATTCATGGGATGAGCTGAGGTTTCAGCTTCCAGTACCTACCTCCATTAGCTGCTTCATTGGGATTAGAATGAGGCCGAGTCATCTTGGCACCTGAAAATATGGCAGCCTCTTTCTGTGGCTAACACTGATGTTTTGGCCCTTTGCACATCTCTTTCTATTGTTCCACGCGACCTGGGCTGTGACCTCGCGCCTATCCCCGAAGGCTGTTCAGAATTCACAATTTCATGAATTCTGCTGCTGAGTCCCTTGACTCTCCCAAGTTGCGAAACCCAAAAAATATCTTAACAGTACTTAGATCTTCCCCTGGATTCTCCCCATGTGACCCTGTCCCGCGACCCAGAGCTTTCATCCAAGGCGCTGTCGGGATTTTTTCTATCAGGAGTCCCCACACTTCTGACTCCAGAAAACTTGATGCTCAATTCTACGAAAGGGCCCCACTCTGATCAACTGTTAGATTTGCTTCGAGATGGATGATCACGATATATTTCTCCATTTCACATTTTGTGAAACTGGCTTGTAGCTCATTTCAAAACCCTCAAAACCCGATTCCGCAAAATCATTCAATCGACTGCCACTTGTCCCCATGGGATCAACGACTCATGTTGATTTCAGAGAATATGTGCGCTAAACCCTTGTTCCCATGCCTGCTTGATGTGACTAGGTGCTAGGACCATGGGCCCAACCCCTAGGGCTTTCATTTCGCATATCGACGATGGGGAGGAGTCGACCCCTTGTCCTTCAGACTCCCGATTTCCGAAATCGTAACGGGGCTTAACTTGTGTTAGCTCCTCCCTTTAGCTCCGCCGTATGTATTTTGGCTATGTCCTGGGGCTAGACCTTCCAGGGGCATCGGTACTTCACGTATCACAAGTTCTAAGAAATCTTCCCCCAAAACTCCCGAAACCAGATTTCGTGACATGCTTAATCTGCTGCCACCTGTCCCCTTGGTTGGACGACCTCGATATTTTTAGCGATATGGGTGCTATCTTTTGCACTAAGCTTCGTGCAACTCTATGATCGTGAGCACCCAATGGTCATCGATCTGATCCATCGATGAATCCTCATCGTTGGATACTAAAGCCACCTGCCTTCTTGCATTTTTAACCCGAAATGGATTTCTTCTACGTGCTGCGCATTGCGCTCATAGCTGCAACCTTGGATAAAATGCATTTGATGGGTTTTTAAGCCCCATTTCTTCGCATTTTATGCCACAGGCTCAAATCTGGAGAGAAAACACCCCAAAATGAATCTCATCAACGATACCTTTCCAACGGGCTATCGTGTGCCTAAAATAGAGATCGTCTGCAAAAGTTACGACCTTGGGAAGTTGATGTACTAACTTACCCAAACGGGGCCCACATGACTTTTGGCGCTTCATCTCCTAGGGTTAGATTTTTGGATGTCTAGGGTTTTTGACATTCCTGTTTATTGTAAAAATTCCTTCAGAGACTCATTGTAATCATCTTTTGGAAAATGAGCGCAACCGTCACATCTCTTCTCAGAGATAATCCGCCACCATTCCAACAAGCTTGTTTTCCGCTGCATTTTACTGTTTCAGCGTATTTCCTTATTGAATAGAAAACCAATTTTACTGTATCTCTGTTATTCTATTTTAATCATCTTTTAATAATCTATATTCATTTTGTTCTGCTCATAAAATCCAGATCAGTGGTATCAGAGTGGTCTGCTCCTTGTCGTCTTAATGCATGTCCCCAATGAGGTCAAGGTACAAAGAATTGGGTTTCGAGCATGTTTCTCTTGAGGACAAAATATCTCGCACGCCCAAGTGACCTCTCATGGAAGGAGAAAAGAGAGATGATGGGACATGAGATCCTTTCAAAATTTTACTTGAGGAAGCCCTCATGCAACAAAGGAACGAGATGATGGATATTTTTGTGCAAATCCTTCGGCGACTACCAACAGGCGACGCATCTTCCTTGAGCGGAGGCGCCGCCCCCTTCAAGGTACAAATGAACTTTGATATTTCTATATGTGAATTTCAAATAGACGCAGATGTTGTAGATAAGTGGTTGAATCTACTAGAAGGGTATTTTTCTGTCCATAAATTTTTTGAATAGAGAAAAAGATTACTTTTGCACTCCTCAAAGTCGTTCCCCATGTCAAAGATTGGTGGGAAAATTTCTGTGACCAAAAGGAAACAGAGGAACCCTCATTATTGACAGTCACGACCACCTGGGAATCCTTCAAGGATGATATTAAGGAACAATACTACCCTATCAGAAGTTATGATGACTTGTATACCAAATGGACCACATTACGATAAGAAAGAGACCAAGCAATGCCAGAGTTCAAAAATATCTTCCATACCTTGCACACCAAGATGGGTATCAAATATTCGGAGCGACATCTGGTTCTCAAGTATCGTGGTGCTCTACATAGATACATCCAGACCAAAATGGAATTTCTGGACATCTCGTCCTTAGGTGCGGCCTATCAATATGCTGTCAAAATCGAGCAAAAGCTCAAACAAAATACGCGGCAATTTGGGCCTGGGAAGCACTCACAATAGAAGCCAGGAAGGGGCGGCCCCAAACCACAGAACAAAGGATAGAGAAAATATTGACAGTATCAAGACAACCAGTCCAAGCCACAGAAAAATAAGGACACCGGAAAGACAAAGAAAGATACTGGGAAGTGGTGCAACTTCCATAAGAGACCTTGGCATAACACTGCAGACTGTCACTCAAAGCAGTCGCTGGTGGACGAAGTGAAAGCCTCTGAATTAGATGAGGGTTATGAATCTGAGTTAGAACCAAAAAGGGGAAGATGGATCATTGAAGTGGAACCCACTACCACAATTTCCACCACCAAGCTCTAGCCTGGTGAACCATAAGATCCAGAAGAAGGCGAGCACTTCTTCCTTTCACAGATGTGGGTAAAAGGCACCTCGTTGCACTTCATCATTGATAGAGGTAGCCAGAAGAACCTCATCTCAACAGAGGTCATCAAGTGACTGGCCCTGCCGACAATGCCACACCCACAACCCTACACCATTGGATGGCTCCTCCAAGGAAGCGATCTCCATGTCAACCAATAGTGTTGACTTTCGTACGATATCAAGCCCTTCAAAGATGAGGTATTGAGCGATGTTGCTCCTCTCGAAGTTTGTAATTTATTTTGGGCCAACCTTATTTATGGAAACATCATGTTGTATATGAGTCTAGGCCTTGTAGTGTTAGTATTACTTTGAACAGGAAATTGTACAAGATACCCGAGGAAGTCCCTCCTAATGCTATTTCCTTGATCTCTACCAAGTAATGCAGGAAAGTCATCTCTCAGACCGGGAAATTTTTCTTCTTTGTGATTCTCTCTCAGAGTGAGCGAAATATTACAGCCACATCGAGGGCCTCCATGGATGATATCTCCACACAAAAGAGGAAATTGGATAAGGTCATGGAAGAACAATCAGATATCTTCTCCTCTCCTACCAGGGTACGTCTGCACTGCCAGATCAAGCATCCCATCGATTTGACCCCAGGCGCACGACTACTGAATGGCCCAATCTATTGCTTCTCTCTATTAGAAAATGAGGAGATCAAGAGGCAGATCCAAGAACTTCTCCACAAGGGGCACATATGTCCCAGCTCATTGGCTTGTCAGAGCCCAATCATGTTGGTGCAGAAGAAAGACAGGACATGGTGACTCTGCATTGATTATTGGACTGTGAATAAAATCACAGTCTGAAACTGATACTTGATTCTATGAATCAACGACCTCCTTGATCAACTCACGGGGGCCAAATAATTCAATAAGATTTATCTAAATTTTGGCTACCACCAGGTCCCAATAGAACAGAAAGATGTATGGAATACCACCTTTAAGTCAAAAGAAAGTCTTTTTGAATGGTTGGTCATGCCCTTTGGTTTGAAAAATGATCCAACAACCTTTATGAGGATGATGGACAATATCCTATGACATTTCACCAATACTTTTGTAGTGGTATATCTGAATGACATCCTCATCTACAACAAGACTTGGATGGAGTACTTGTAGCATATTCGACAGGTTTAGCAAACCCTGCGGCAACACAAACTATATGTAAGCTTCGAAAAATGATCTTTCGGCATGGATAGGGTCCATTACTTAGGCTACATCGTTGATCGACATGGTGTGCATGTGGATCCAACCATGATCCAGGTCATCCGTGACTGGCCATCCCCAGCCAGACTCACTGAAATTCAGAGCTTCTTGGGCCTCGCCAATTTCTATTGCAGGTTTATTTTGGGATTCTCTCATATTGCATGGGCCCTCAGCCAAGTAACCAGGGGTGGCGGTAAGGAAAAAATTGTGTGGGGCCTGTCCCAACAACAAACCTTCGATGACTTGAATAAGAGTTTGTGCTCATCCCCAGTACTTTCATTACCGGACCTGAAACATCCCTTTGATATCGAGACATATGCTTCAGATTATGATATGGGCATTGTTCTCACTCAACACGACCACCCCGTGGAATATCATAGTGAGACACTATCAGATGTTTTATGTAAGTACCCTACTTACGAAAAAGAAATGTACTCCATTGTGCAAGCCTGCCGCTAGTGGAGATATCACATTCTTGGGAAGGAGACAGTCATCCACACTGATCACTAGCCACTATAGTTCATGCAGACCCAAGGAAAATTGCATAATGACCACCATCAGAAGTGGTCCACATACTTACAAGAGTTCCACCTCAACATCAAGTATAAAACAGTAAGTACCAACTGAGTTTTTGATTGCCTTAGCCGACCTCCAGTTGCGACACTCACCACGATGCTAGACTCTTGCAGCCACGAGACCTCCAGATTGCCCCACCTCTACAAGACAGACCTTGACTTCTCCACCACCTAGCAAATGTTGGGCACCAACTCAGTGGTCGCTAATTTCCATATTCAAGATGGGTTTTTGTGTCGTCTCTACCATCTTTGTGTTCCATCAAGTGAGCGTGTGAAGCTTATTTGGGAATCTCACTACAGTCGGGTGGCAGGACACTTTGGCGTCGAAAAGACAGTGGTAGTGCTGCAGAAAAATTTCTACTGGCCGAAACATCAACAGGACGTCGGTAAGTATATCAGGTCTTGCACCTCTTGCGCTATTGCCAAAATGACCACTAAGAAACAAGGCATGTACACCCCTCTTCCTACTCCTAACAGGCCGTGGGAATCCATATCAATGGACTAAATTTCGAGCCTCCCATCAACCAAGAGGGGAAATGACCGTATTTTTGTGGTTGTTGATCGCTTTTCCAAGATGATGATTCTATCCGCGTGCAAGAAGAACATCATAGTAGAATCCACTGCCAATATCTTCTTTGAAAGAGTGTGGGTACATTTTGGGATCCCACAAACCATTATCTCATGCCGTGACAGTTGTTTCCTCAGCACATTTTGGTCGAGCCTTTGGTCACTGTTGGATACCAAGCTCACCAAATCCACTACCTTCCACCCCTAGACAGATGACCAAACTGAGGTCGTCAATCGAATGATCGTACATATCCTGTGCATGTACAATAAAAAACACCCCCGAACATGGGATGAGAGTCTTCCCTATGTCCAACATAGCTACAACCGAGCCCTTTATAGCTCAACTGGCCACAACCCCTTTCAGGTGGGGTTGGGATTCCAACCATTGGGCCGCATGGATGTTGCACTACCCCTGGTGACCACCTCGATCAGATCATCCCCTACTCCACCAGAAGCTGACAAAGCCACCTGGTTCATTGAGAGGATCCATCACATCTGCCAACAGGTTCATGATATTCTACATAAGTCTAATTCCAAGTACAATCAATGCCATGATCAACAGCGGGTGCCACATAAGTTTTAGGTGGGAGACAAAGTTTGGTTGCACTTGTAGAAAGAATGCCTTAAATCTCCCCATAGGAAGCTTTGCCCACTCCTTTATGGGTCGTACACCATCACCAAGGACGTGGGTGAGAATGCTTTTGAGCTCAACATTCGCCCTTTCCTTGGCCTGCACACAGTCTTCATCGTGGATCTCCTTCGGCCATATTTCCCACCATTATTAGACACCTCAGAGATAGCAGAGCAGTTGACACCAACATAGCTCAACCTTGAATGCATGCAATAGGCATCCGGTGATCAGATTGTGGACACACATATCAAGGGCACTCTAAAGAAAAGGATCCAACTTTATCGAGTCGTTAAAGCAAGGTAGCTCCTGCACCAAGGCATGTGGCTCACCCGGGGCCAAATTCAGCAAAAATTTCCTCATCTGATGGGGGAACTCAATGCAATGGAGACTATTTATTCCTAAGGAGAGAGGATTGATGCAGATGGATATCGATGGCCACCCACCTTTTCCAACTTCCTAAAAATAGTTTTCTGGCAATTTTGGTAATTTACTATTTTTAGTTGTTTTAACTTTCGGGGCCATTTTGAGGACCTAAATGAAGGTTTTTCGAGATATATATTTATTATGATAGTTGAAGGATCTTATTGAGCCCCCAAAATTGATCTCCTCAACGATACCTTTCCAATGGGCTATTGTGCGCCTAAAACGAAGATTGTATGCAAAAGTTACGACCCCAGGAAGTCGATGTACTAACTTACCCAAACGGGGCCCACATGACTTTTGGCGCTTCATCTCCTAGGGTTAGTTTTTTGGATTTCTAGGGTTTTTGAAATTCCTGTTTATTGTAAAAATGCCTTCAGAGCCTCATTGTAATCATCTTCTTCCGAATGAGTGCAGCCGTCACATCTCTTCTCAGAGATAAGCCACCACCATTCCAACAATCTTGTTTTCCGCTGCATTTTACAGTTTTAGCTTATTTCCTTATTGAATTGAAAACCAATTTTACTGTATATTTGTTACTCTATGTTAAGCATATTTTAATAATCTGTATTCATTTCATTATGCTCATAAAATCCACATCAGGGGTATCAGAGGGGTCTGCTCCTTATCGTCTTAATGCATGTCCCCAACGAGGTCGGGGTACAAAGAATTGGGTCTCGAGCTTGTTTCTCTTGAGGACAAAAGATCTCGCATGCCCAAGCGACCTCTCATGGTAGGAGAAAAGAAAAATGATGGGAGAGGAGATCCTTTCAAAATGTTTCTCAAGAAATTCCTCATGCAACAAAGGAACGAGATGATGGATAGTTTCACGCAAATCCTTAGGTGGCTACCAATAGGCGACACATTTTCCTCGAGCGGAGGAGCCGCCCTCTTCAAGGTACAAATCAAATTAGATATTCCTATATTTGAAGGTAATATAGATGTAGATTTTGTAGACAAGTAGTTGAATCTACTAGAAGGGTATTTTTCTGTCCATAACTTTTCAAATAGCGAAAAGATTACTTTTGCACTCTTCAAACTCATTCTGCATGTCAAAAATTGGTGGGAAAATTTTTGTGAGGAAAATGAAACAGAGAAACCCTCAGTATTTATAGCCGTGGCCACCTGGGAATCCTTCAGGGATTTTATTAAGGAAAAATAATACCCTGTCGGAAGTTATGATGACTTTCATACCAAATGGACCACACTACGGCAAGAAAGAGACCAAGAAGTGCCATAGAGTTCACAAATATCTTTCATACCTTGCGCACCAAGCTGGGTATCAAAGATTCAAAGTGACATCTGGTGCTCAAGTATCGTAGTGCTCTGCATAGATACATCCAGATTAAAATGGAATTTCTGGACATCTCGTCCTTGGGCACGACTTACTGATATGCCATCAAAAGTGAGCAGAAGCTCAAACAAAAGATGCGATAATTTGTGCCTGGGAACCTTTCACAGCAAAAGCTAGGAAGGGGTGGCCCCAACCCACAAAATAGAGGGCAGAGAAAAGATGGACAGTATCAGGAAAACTAGTCCAAGCCACAAGAAAAGAAGGACACCAGAAAGACAAAGAAAGATACCGGGAAGTGGTGGAACTTCCATAAGAGCCCTTGGCATAAAACTACTAATTGCCACTCAAAGTAGTCATTGGTTTCCGAAGTGAAAGCCTCTGAATCAGATGCGTGTTCTAACTCCGAGTCAGAACTAGAAAGGGGAAGACAAATCATTGACGTGAAAACCAGTGCCATAGTTTCTACCACCAAGCCACAGCCTGGTGAACCAAACGATCCAGAAGAAGGCGAGCGCCTCTTCCATTCACAGATGTGGGTAAAATGAACCCCGCTGCACTTCATCATTGATAGCGGTAGAGAAAAGAACCTCATCTCAACAGAGGTCGTCAAGTGGCTGGCCCTGCCAACAACGTCACACCCACAACCCTACACCATTGGATGGATCCACCAAGGAAGTGATCTCCTTGTCATCCAATAGTGTCGACTGTCGTATGACATCAAGCCCTTCAAAGACGAGGTATTGTGTGATGTTTATCCTCTCGAATTTTGTAATGTTCTTTTGGGCCAACCTTATTTATGGAAATGTCATGCTATATATGATTCTAGACCTCGTAGTGTTATTATTATTACTTTGAACAGGAAATTATACAGGATACCCGAGGCAGTCCCTCCTAGTGATATTTCCTTGATCTCTGCCAAGCAAAGAAAGAATGTCATCTCTCAGATCGGGAAATTTTTCTTCTTCATGATTCGCTCTCAGAGTGAGCAAAATATCACAGCCACATCCAAAGCCTCCATGGCCAATCTCTCCACACAACAGAATCAAGTGGATAAGGTCATGGTAGAATACTCAGATATCTTCTCTTCTCCTACCGAGGTACCTCTGCACAGCCAGGTCAAGCATCCCATCGATCTGACCCCATGTGCAACACTACCCAATGGGCCAGTCTACTACTACTCTCTGTTAGAAAATGAGGAGATGAAGAGGCAGATCCAAGAACTGCTCCACAAGGGGCACATACGTCCCATCTCATCACCTTGTGGGAGACAAATCGTGTTGGTGCAGAAGAAAGACAAGACCTGGCGACTCTGCATTGATTATCGAGCCCTGAATAAAATTATAGTCCGAAACCGGTACGCGATTCCTAGAATCGACGAACTCCTTGATAAACTCTTGGGGGCCAATCACTTCAGTAAGATTGATCTAAAGTCTGGCTACCACCAGGTCCCAAAAGAACAAACAGATGTATGGAAGACCGCCTTCAAGTCAAAAGAAGGTCTTTTTGAATGGTTGGTCATGCCCTTTGGTTTGACAAATGATCCAACAACTTTTATGAGGATGATGGGTGATATCCTATGACCTTTCACCAATACTTTTGTAGTGGTGTATCTGGATGACATCCTCATCTACAAAAATACTTGGGTGGGACACTTGTAGCATATTCAACGGGTTCTGCACACCCTGCGACAGTACAAACTATATGCAAACTTGGAAAAATTCTCCTTCGGCATGGACAAGGTCCATTACTTATGCTACATAGCTTATCGGCATGGTGTGCATGTGGATCTAGGTCATCCGTGACTAGCCATACCCAACCACACTCACTGAACTTCAGAGCTTCTTGGGCCTCGCCAATTTCTATTGTAGGTTCGTTTTGGGATTCTCTCATATCGCATGGGCCCTTAACCAAGTAACCAGGGGTGGCGGTAAGGAAAAATTTGTGTGGGGTCTGTCCCAACAACAAGCCTTCGATGTCTTGAAGAAGTGTTTGTGCTCATGCCCATTACTTTCATTACCGGACCTGCAACATCCCTTTGAGATAGAGACAAATGCTTCAGACTATGTTGTGGGCATCGTTCTCACTCAACATGGCCACCCCATGGCATATCATAGTGAGACACTATTAGATGTTGTCTGTAAGTACCCTACTTATGACAAAGAAATGTACTCCATTTTGAAATCCTGTAGCCAATGGAGACATTACATTCTTAGGAAGGAGACAGTCATCCACACTGATCACAAACCACTACAGTTCATGCAAACCCAAGGAAAATTGTAGAATGACCGCCATCAGAAGTGGTCCAAATACTTACAACAGTTCCACCTCAACATCAAGTATAAAATAGGAGGTACCAACTGAGTTGTTGATTGCCTCATCCAACCTCCAGTTACGACACTCACGGCGTTGCTAGACTCTTGCGACCATGAGACCTCCGGATGGCCCCACCTCTACGAGACAGACCCTAACTTCTCCACCACCTACCATATGTTGGGCGCCAACTTAGTGGTCGCTAATTTCCATATTCAAGATGGGTTGTTGTGTCATCTAGGAAAGCGAGCGTGCGAAGAATATTTGGGAAGCTCACTACAATTGAGTGGCTGGACACTTTGGCATCGAAAAGACAGTGGCGGTGTTGCAGAAACATTTCTACTATCAGAAACTTCGACAGGATGTTGGCAAGTATCAGGTCCTGCACCACCTCCGCTATTTCCAAAACGACCACTCAGAAACAAGGCTTGTACACCCCTCTGCCTAGTCTTGACAGGTCGTGGGAATCCATCTCAATGGACTACATGTCAGGCCTCCCATCCACAAAGAGGGGAAATGACTGTGTTTTTTTGATTGTTGATCGCTTTTCCAAGATGGTGATTCTAGCCGCATGTAAGAAGAACATCATAGCAGAAGCCATTGCCAAGTTCTTCTTTGAACGAGTATGGGTACATTTTGGGATCCCAAAAACCATTATCTCAGACCGTGACAGTCGGTTCCTCAACACATTCTGGTCGAGCCTTTGGTCACTCCTGGATACCAAGCTCACCAAATCCACTTCCTTCCACCCCCAGACAAATGGCCAAACTGAGGTCGTCAATCGGATGATCGTACATATCCTGCGCATGTAAAATTCAAAACACCACCACACATGGGATGTGAGTCTTCCCTATGTCCAACATAGCTACACCTGATCCCTGCATAGCTCAACTTGCCATATCCCCTTTCAGGTGGAGTTGGGATTCCAACCATTAGGCCCCATGGATGTTTCACTACCCCTGGTGACCACCTCGACCGACTCATCCCCTACTCCACCAGAATCTGAAAAAGCCACTTGGTTCATTGAGTTGATCCAACACATCCACCAATAGGTTTAGGATATCCTACAAAAGTCTAATGCCAAGTACAAGCAATGCCATGATCAACATCGGGTGCCACATAAGTTTCAGGTGGGAGACAAAGTTCAACTTCACTTGTATAAAGAACGCATTAAAGGGCCCCATTGGAAGCTTTGCCCACTCCATTATGGGCCGTACAACATCACCAAGGTTGTGGGTGACAATTATTTTGAGCTCAACATTCCCCCTTTCCTTGGACTGCACCCAGTCTTCAACGTGGCTCTCCTTCGACCATATTTCCCACCATTATTGGACACCTCAGAGATAGCAGAGCAGTTGACACCAACAGAGCTCAACCCTAACTGCATGGAACAGTCATCCAGTGATTAGATTTTGGACACACAGATCAAGTTTACTCGACAACAAAGGATCCAAATTTATCGAGTCGTCAAAGCAGGGCAGCTCATGAACCAAGGCAAGTGGCTCACTCGGGGCCAAATTTAGCGAAAATTTCCTCACCTGAAGGGGGAACTCAACGCAATAGAGACCATTTCTTCCTAAGGAGGGAGGATTGATCCAGGTGGATATCGGTGTCCACCCACCTTTTCAAACTCACTCAAAATAGTTTTCTGACAATATTGGCAATTTACTATTTTTAGTAGTTTTAACTTCCAGGGCCATTTTGAAGGCCTAAATGAAGGTTTTTTGGGATTGAGATTCTCAATGATAGTTAAAGGCTCTTATTAATCCCCCAAAATTAATCTTCTCAATGATACCTTTCCAACAGGCTATCTTGCGCCTAAAACGAAGATCGTATGAAAAAGTTATGACCCTAGGAAGTTGATGTACTAACTTATCCAAACAGGGCTCACATGACTTTTGGCGCTTCATCTCCTAGGGTTAGGTTTTTGGATGTCTATGGTTTTTGAAATTCCTGTTTATTGTTAAAATTCCTTCAGAGCCTCATTGTAATCATCTTTTGGCAAATGGCCGCAACCGTCACATCTCTTCTTAGAGATAAGCAACCACCATTCCAGCAAGCTTGTTCTTCGCTGCATTTTATAGTTTTAGCTTATTTCCTTATTGAATAGAAAAATAGTTTTAGTGTATCTCTGTTATTCTGTGTTAAGCATATTTTAATAATCTGTATTCATTTCATTCTACTCATAAAATTTGGATCACTGATATCCGAGCGGTCTGCTCCTTATCGTCTTAATGCATGTCCCCAATGATATCAGGGTACAAAGAATTGGGTCTCGAGCTTGTTTCCCTTCAGAAAAAAATCTCTCACATGCCCAAGCGATCTCTCATGGTAGGATAAAAGAAAGATGACAGGACATGAGATCCTTTCAAAATGTTGCATAAGGAAGTCCTCACGCAACAGAGGAACAAGATGATGGATAGGTTGGCGCAAATCCTTCGACGGTTACCAACAAATGATGCATCTTCCTCGAGCGGAGGCATTGCCCCCTTCAAGGTACAAATAAACTTCGATATTCCTATATTTGAAGGTTAGATAGACGCAGATGTTGTAGACAAGTGGTTGAATCTACTAGAAGGGTATTTTTCTGTCCATAACGTTTTGAATATAAAAAAAAAAAATTACTTTTTCACTCCTCAAAGTCATTCCCCATATCAAAGATTGGTGGGAAACTTTCTGTGAGCATAAGGAAACAGAGGAACTGTCATTGTTTATAGTTGTGGCCACCTGGGAATCCTTCAGGGATTCTTTTAAGGAACAATACTACCCTATTAGAAGTTATGACGACTTGTATACCAAATGGACTACACTGCGCCAAAAAAGAGACCATGCAGTGCCATATTTCAAAAATATCTTCCATACCTTGCATACCAAGTTGGGTATCAAATATCCAGAGCGACATCTGGTGATCAAGTATCATGGTTCTATGCATAGATACATCCAGAACAAAATGGAATTTCTGGACATCTCGTCCTTAGGTGCGGCCTACAGATATGTCGTCAAAATCGAGCAGAAGCTCAAACAAAAGACGTAGCAATTTGGGCCTGGGAACCCCTCACAGAAAAAGCCAGGAAGGGGCAGCCCAAACCCACAAAAAAGAGGACAAAGCAAACATGGACGGTATCAGGGCAACCAGTCCAATCCGCAAGCAAAGAAGGACATCGTAAAGACAAAGAAAGATACCGGGAAGAGGTGGGACTTCCATAATATCCCTTGGCATAACACTGCTGACTGTCGCTCAAAGTAGTCACTAGTGGCCGAAGTGAAAGCCTCTTAATCAGATGCGGGTTCTTACTCAGAGTTAGAACTATAAAGGGGAATATGGATCATTGACGTGGAACAGAGTGCCACAGTTGCTACCACCAAGCTTCAGCCTGGTGAACCAGACGAGCCAGAAGAAGGCGAGTGCCTCTTCCATTCATAGATGTGAGTAAAAGGCACCCCGCTACATTTCATCATTGATAGCAGTAGCTAGAAGAACCTCATCTCAACAGAGGTCATCAAGTGGCTGGCCTTGCCGACAACGCCACACCCACAACCCTACACCATTGGATGGCTCTGCCAAGGAAGTGATCTCTGCGTTATCCAATAGTGTCGACTGTCGTACAACATCAAGCCCTTCAAAGACCAGGTATTGTGTGATGTTTCTCCTATCAAAGTTTGTAATGTTCTTTTGGGACAACCTTATTTATGGAAATGTTATGTTGTATATGAGTCTAGGCCTTGTAGTGTTATTATTACTTTGAACAGAAAATTGTGTAGGATACCCGAGGCAATCCCTCCTAGTGTTATTTCCTTGATCTCTTCCAAGCAATGCAGGAAGGTCATCTCTTAGACCAAAAAATGTTTCTTCTTTGTGATTCGCTCTTAGAGTGAGTGTAACATACCCAGCCACCCAAAGGACGGGTACGATACCTTCAAGCCCACCCTTGGACTTCGTACTCTTACCGATACCTTCTTTAAAATTAATAAGAATGCATAAGATACAAGATTTAACGACATGCACAATAATATCTAGCAAGCATGCTTAATCTAAGATGTAGTTACACGATAATTAAAATACATAGCGGAATACATTCATAAACAGATAATAATATCACAACAAAGAGCACTTATCTTTATAAAAATGGCGACACCAACTGGCTGCAGACCAAAGACGTTCCACCCAACTATAGACACCACTACTCCAAATCTCAATAATAGTGTCATCCCCAAGCCAGGGCTATGAATCCACAAGGACGGTTCCAAAGTGTACTTGGGTTCCCAAACTAGTCCTCTGTCAAGCTCTCATAGGTTTCCCAACACCCATAACAATCCAAGTACCCAGCTCTCTTCTCCACATCCTGTTTCGCCCCAAGAAAATGGACCTCCACCCTTCTCTGCCACGCAATCCCTCAGGCAATCCTTCTCCTTTTCACCAAGGCCTCCAGCATAGCTGGTCCAGAATATCAATGATGGAACTCTCAAGACTTGCAGTTGTGAGCGAAACAGGGCACAGACCAATGCCTCTCAGACACACAGACCCCAGGTCATGGCTGGATTGCACCAGCGACCATTACAACCAACTAACTCGTGGCTAATTCTTCAGTAGTTCAGTTCCCTTTTGTTTTTCCAAGCTAAGACATAGGTGAGGTGGGATCAATGGATGGGTCAGGGGGTTCATGGTAGTGCATGAGGGAAATGAAAGAACGTACAAGAAATCAGTGAAGAAGCCATCATTCGAACCCCCCCATCAGACTAGAGGCGGGTTTAAGTAACCTCGCGGGGAAATCAAGAACCTCCTAGCCTTCCCCAAGAAGCTCACGTAACTGATTCCCTCCCCTATGAAAAAGGTAATTAACATAGGAATAAACACTTATCCCCTCAAGCCCCCTCTCTTATGGAATCATATCCCCCTATAACTCTAGTCCTTGTCCATCTAGTAGCCAACGATGTATTTATTATTAATAATCATAGAAAACATTACATGTCTTGGGCACACTGGCCTTTTAATAATTGTTTTGGCAATCTGGCCTCTCAACATTGTAACAATACATTATTTAAAATGGGGGTTCAAAACTTGGGGTGTTACATCCCCTCCCCCTTATTTTGGCACTGTCCTTAGTGCATATACAAAATAGAGATCAAAATCTCAAATTTATTCAAAAATTTGTGGGTACTCTGTCCGCATGGCATCTTCATGCTCCCAGGTAGCATCTTCAGGACTATAGCAGGTCCACTGAACTTTTACCAGCTCTATAACTAGATTCTGGAGCATTTTTACCTTTCTGGCCAATACCCGCACTGGCTGAACCTGAAAATCTCCCTTTGTCTCTACCTGAATCAAATGCTAGTCAATAACATGGTTAGGATCATGCACATATTTTTTTAGTAAAGATACATGAAATACATTATGCCCATTCATGGAAGCAGTTAATGCAAGCATGTATGTGACTAGCCCTATTCTATCCAATATTTCAAATGGACCACATAATCTGGTTTCCAGCTTTGTACAACTACCCAACTTCAAAGATATTTTCTTGGGCTTCACTTTCAAAAGTACACGCTCCCCTACTTTAAATTCTCTAGTTGTCCTGTTCTTGTCTGCATAAAATTTCTATCTATCTTGAGTTGCCTTTAAATTTTGCTTGATCTTGACCACCTGGTCTTCCATGTCCTTGAGAAACTCCAGCCCAAGTACCACTCTATCTACTGGGTTGTCCCAACTTACTAGAATATTGCATTTCCTACTGTACAAGGCTTCAAATGGGATTATTCTCAATGAAGCTTGATACCCATTATTATATGCAAACTCAACCAAGTGTAAGTAATCTTCCCACTTAGATGGCTTATCCATCACATACATTCTCAGCATGTCTTCAATTATTCGATTGACCCTCTCTATTTTCCCATCTGTCTGGGGATGATATGTTGTGCTAAAGTTTAGATTTGTGCCAAATCCTTTAAACAATCCCCTCCAGAAATTGGAGGTAAACTTTGTATCTCTGTCCGAGACAATTGTCCTAGGTATCCCATGCAACCTAACAATTTCCTTCATGAAAATTTCTGCAATATTAGCCGTTGTATGCATTGTCTTCATAGACACAAAATGAGTAGCCTTTCTTAATTTGTCAACCACCACCATGATTGAATCATGTTGCTTACTCATTCTGGGTAATCCTGTGATGAAATCCATGGTGATCACTTCCCATTTCTTCTCTGGAATTGGCAATGGTTGCAGCAAACCCGTTGGGTGCCTATGCTCAGCCTTCACCTTCTGACATTCCATACATTGAGCGATGTAATCAACAACATACTTCTTCATTCCCTATCAAAAGAACTGGCTTCTTACTGCTGTAATTGTTTTCTAGTAACCGGGATGTCTAGCATAAGGAATATCATGCATTTCCTTCAGTACCACATTCCTCAGTTCTCCAGAACTAGGAACATAGATTCTATTTTTATGCATGAGTAATCCATCTTCCTTTATCTCATACTCCTTTATTTTCTGTTGTACATCTCCTTGCTATAAGTTTTCCTTTACCTGTAGGTAATGCTGATCTGTAACAAGACCATCTAAAATTCCTCTCTTCAAGTCTGGTTGATGCATACTGATAGCAGTAGCATGCATGATATGCATTCTTCTACTAAGTGCATCGACAACTTTATTCTCCTTTCCCTTGATATGCTTGATATCGAAGTCATATTCACTTAAAAATTCCAGCCATGTTGTTTGCCTGGCATTCAAGGTCGGTTGTTCAAAAAGATACTTCAGGCTAATGTGGTCTGTCTTTAATTCGAATTTCTTCCCCATGAGATAATGCCTCAACATCCTCAAGGCGTGAACAATGGCAACAAGTTCCAAATCCTGGGTGGCATAGTTCCTCTCATGTTCCTTAATCTTTCTGGACTCATATCCAATGACATGTCGATTTTGCGTGAGGACTCCCCCAAGTCCTTCCTTACAAGCATCTGTACATACCAAAAAACTTTCATTTGGGTCAGCAATCTTTAACACAGGTGCACTAGTAAGAAATTCCTTCAACAGATTAAAATTCTTCTCACACTTGAGTGTCCATTCAAATTTAGTTCCTTTATTTTGCATACAAGTGATGGGATAAGCAATCTTATAGAACCCTACTATGAACCTTATTTAGTAGCTAGCCAATCCCATAAAATATCTGACATCTAAAACATTTCTAGGTGTTGGCCATCCTCTAATGGCTTCGATCTTCTCTCGATCTACTGCTATGCCATGCTCTGAAATAATGTGTCCCAAGTAATGGATCTGCTTTTGATAAAAAGAACACTTACTCAAATTGCTATACAACTGATGTTTTCTCGGTACTTGCAATACCAGTCTTAAGTGATGTTCATGCTCCTCTTAAGACTTAGAATAGATAAAGATAACTTATCCAAATAATTTCTAAATATTCCATTCATTAAGCACATGAAGATCACTGGTGCATTGGTCAGTCCAAATGGAACCACTACAAATTCATAATGCCCATACCTAGTCCTAAAGTCTGTCTTATGAATGTCTTCTTCCTTGATTCTTACCTGATGGTATCCTCAGGTCAATTTTTGAAAATATCTTTGCTCCTCTTAGTTGATCAAAGGGGTCATCAATTCGGGGTAGAGGATACTTGTTCTTTATAGTGTACTTGTTAAGCTGTCGGAAGTCAATACACAGCCTCAAGGTTCCATCCTTCTTTTTGACAAAAAGTACTGGTGCTCCCTAAGGTGAAACACTTGGATGTATGTACCCTTTCTTCAACAATTCCTCCAACTGCATTTGTAATTCTTTTAACTCCGGTGTGCTTGTTTTGTAAGGTGTTTTTGACACTGGGGCTGCTCCTGGCACTAAGTCAATTGAGAAATCCATCTCCCTTCTTGGTGGAAATCCGGGTATTTCTTGGAATATATCTTCAAATTCCTGTAATACCGAGAAATATTCGAGGCTTGGCCCCTTTGTATTATCTGGCTCTTCCACATCAGCTGCATACAATTGACATCCTTTCCTAAAACATATTTTCAGCTGTAAGGCCGAAATCTCCCTTATAGAGATGGGTTTTGTAACTCCTTTCACAGTGCTCTGTTTTCCATTTCCATCAAGACATGTAAATTTCCTGTTATGACAATCTAGGACAACATGATGCTTGTCCAACCAATCCATCCCAATAAGAACATCATAAGACCCCAATGGTATGATATTTACATCAGTACTAGTATTCATGCCATTAAGACTTATGGAACAACTTCTGACCATATCATGGATTCTCCTTTTGGTTCCAGCGGCTAACTGAACCAAACTTGTTTTTCCAAGTTTACTTTTCTCCAAATGTAATCTATCCACTATCTTAGGATCAATGTAACAATGACTTGCTTCTGAATCAATCAAAATAGCAACATGTTGATTTCTGATCTTACCTTCCACCTTGATCATATTGGACTGGTACTTTGCTTGTTGATCATTTAAAGTTGCATAGATTCTTCCCATATCTTCGACTATTGTAGACTCTTGGATGTTGTGCACAATATTCACTCTGTCCTTTCTATGTGGGCAATCCTTGTACAGGTGATCTTCTTTGCATCCCCAACATTGGATTGGTGGTCTTCCCCTTTTTCCCAAGGAATATTCCTTCTTGAAATCTCCCTTAGGATACTGATCTTGATTATTTCTATTAGGCTCTTTCCTATTGAAGGGAGGTTTGAATCCTTTCCTCCTCTGATCGGACTTCGCATTTTTCTTGTCCTTCCAAGATTTCTGCAGGGATTCTCTTCCCTGGCCTTGCTCATACATGTATTTATCCCTCCTGATGGCCTCAGTGAAGGTCTTGGGTTCATCATACTTGATCTTTTCTTTATAAAAGGCTGGAAATCCACTTAGAAATCTTTGTATTTTCACTTTCTCATCACCAATGAACTTGACATATTTTAACAGTCCTAAGAACTTCTTCTCGTATTCTTCCATAGTCATGCTTCCCAACATGAGTTCAAAGAACTCCTGCATTTTCCTTGACATAGAAATGATCTGAGAGGTACTCCTTCTGGAAGTACTTCTTGAACTATTTCCAAGTGATCCTACTTTCATTAACATGTTCCACTTTCTTTAGTTGGTCCCACCACATTGCAACTTTCTCATGTAAATGGTAGGTGGCAATATTCCAGGTTTGATGAATAGTTATGCAACTGGAAATATCTCATGAGCCCAAGAAACTATGCTTCGACATCATCTTCCCTTTCTCTTTCACCCTCAAAGGAAGGTGGCTTGAGCTTCCTCAGCTCTCCTTGCAAAGTACCTACCTCTTGTTTCCTTCTTTGGTGTCTGACATGAGACACCTCTGGACTGCTTATGGGATCTTCCGATGCATAAAAATTTCTTTCTAAGTAAGGAGGTGAATGGTGTCCACGAGCTCTGCTAG
Organism: Picea engelmannii; assembly: GCA_009831015.1. Taxonomy (NCBI): domain Eukaryota; kingdom Viridiplantae; phylum Streptophyta; class Pinopsida; order Pinales; family Pinaceae; genus Picea; species Picea engelmannii. The sequence goes on along the minus strand of ML778643.1, from coordinate 569,185 downwards.
CACTTCTGGAATAACCAACTCTTCCACGATCATTTCTTCTTTCATGACACCTGCCTCCTTCCTCTTGTCTTAAGTTTGATCTCTTCTTTGTTTGTCTCTGCAACTGATTTAAGCTTTTTAACACTTATAATTTATTTGACTTTTCTCTCTCATCAGTCTCTCGTTGTCTTCTTTGTAGCTCTGCACTTCCATCTTCAGGCTTCTTACCGTTTCTATTAATGTTTCCTGCTCTCCTTTTTCCTTGCGTCCATTGGAATATGTCTCTGCATTACCAACTCTGGTATTCTGGCCTTTGGCCTCCTTATCATGACTCCCTCACCTTCTTCCATTTCCTCAATACGCATCCTGAGTTGATTTGCTTAAGCCCCTTAATTCTGCAAAATGTGCAAGCGACCATTTTGTTAGAATTACGCATATGATAAACAAAATTTCCAAACCATGCTACAGGTCTCTTTCTTTTTTTTTGTTCAGGAGCTCATATCCTCATTATTTGAAAAATAACAACGTCCTTTTATCCTTGGCCAACACAGAATTTCATCCTAAGTAGGCGCTTCCTTCAAACCACTTCCAGGTGACCTCAACTAGAAACCACGACTAAATCCTTCCTTAGCACTTTTCTGTCTCGAGGACAACCAATTCGGCCCTTAGACCTCCTTTCCTCAGATCTCAATCTGCATATGACCATGGCCATGATGTTGTGCTTAGCTGAAAAAGTGCTTTTCCGGAGCTTCGAGACTTCGAAACTTTCGGCTAGGACCGGATCACTGATCCTCGTCCTCCTTCATGATCAACGATCGAGATCCACTTCAGGACTCCACGCTTCGGGAATCTCAATTTTCCATGCTTGCCTCCTCCCAGAAAGCTTTTACCTGGAGTTCATGATCTGTCGATGGGTTTCCTCCCACAGATCAACGACTATGAATCGCTTCGGCTCTTCAGGCTTCGAAAGTTTCAAACTTCCCTCCTGCACCTTCTCCCGGAGTGCTTTCACCCGAAGTCAACAATCCTTCAACGTGTGTCTTCTAGAATCAATGGTCGATATGTACTTCGGCCTTCGGGCCTTCGAGAGTTTTTGACCCAATGCAACATGTCATATATTTCCCCTCTAGAGTGCCCAGTCTCCGGACTGCATGATATGTCACCACGTGGTGAAATACGGGAAGCAGACACGTGGCTCAATCAGGCAGGTGACACGTGTCACGTTCTAATCAACTTTTCAATACTTCAAATGCTCAAAACTTACTGACATGTGACACACATCCCATGTGTCCAACCATACCAGGTGACGTTCACAAGCCACGTCACTTCGGGAATTCCAGGGTCCACATCACCTCTAGGTGACGTCATCGTGCCTCATCACTTCGGATCTTCGAGCTTCGGGGCTTTGGATGTTTCCATACTAGCTCACATCCAATTAACCTGAACTCTAAATTCCTGAACTGGCCAATCTGTCGCCATGTGTCCTCCTGGATCCGACAACTAAGATTCACTTCGGGTCTTCACCTAGAGTCCATGGATCTGCACCACGTGTACTCCTTAATCTGATGGTGGAGGCTTACTTCAGGTCTTCGAACTTTGAAAATATCAGATTTCAAAAGTTGTCTAGCCCCACTGGCTTTTATTCGAAGCCCTGGATCTAGTGATGTGTGGCTCTTGGCAGATCGACGACTGAGATCTTTTCAGGGCTTCAGGTTTCAGAAATCTCAAACTTCAAACCTCCTAGAAGTATACAGGATTCTGCCGCGTGTCCTCTTGAATCAAATAGTTGAGGTTTACTTTGGGCCTTCACCCGAAACCCACAGATTTACGCCACATCTCTTCTGGATCAGACGGTCCAGATTCACCTCGGGTTATTCGACGCTTGAGATTTACTCCGGACGATTTGGCGGATGAGATCTATTTTGGATGATCGGACGATCGAGATTTACTTCGACTCTTCGGTTGTCCAAGCTTCAGGAGTTTCAAATATCAACTAAAAACCTCTCAAACAGATTCCTCCAGAGTTACTGATCTGCTAACACGTACTTCTTGGTGATCGACGGTTAGGATCTACTTCGACTATTTCACCTCCTCCTCGTCCACAAACTTCCGGAGTTGTGGATCTTGTGCCACCTGTCTCTCCTTGACGATGGATGACCCCAAACTACTTCATCTATACGAAGTTTCTATGTTCAAGCCCTAACATGTCACATCACTTACTGCCTTTCAATTTGTGGGGGCATGCATAAATGGTTTTGATTAACCCGCTTTTTGCCCCACAATTTTCCTGATGCTGACACGTAACCCCTTGGTGAAACCGTGGTTTGGATTGCGAGACCGCCTTGTGAAATTATCTCTAGTGAAACTTGGTTCCCTGCAATTCCTGTTGTCCGTTGATCTCACTATCTAATGGGATCTGACGGTCGTGACCTTAGCCCTTGCTTCATTTTTCATCAGATGACCCATGTTCACCTGTCCTCCGATCCAACGATCCCGGATCTCTCCTAATCCTACAGTGGTGATCGTTCCCAAATTCGAAGGGGACGGTCACGATCCTTTGAACCCCTTAAAACGAGTCTCTAACGTTCTATCTTCTGCGTAGATTCTGCAACGTCATTCCTCCTGAGATTTTAAACTTCATGGTCAGAGTTCGATCTCGACCTCGAGACTCTGACCAATAGACCCAGACCATACCGACCTAGTGTTTCAACCAGAAGCTTTGATACCAAACTGTAACATACCCAGCCACCCATAGGTCGGGTACGCTACATTCAAGCCCACCCTTGGACTTCGTACTTTTACCGATACCTTCTTTAAAATTAATAAGAACGCATAGGATAAAAGATTTAACGACATTCACAGCAATACCTAGCAAGCATGCATAATCTAAGATTTAGTTACATGATAATTAAAATACACAGCGGAATACATTCATACACAGATAATAATATCACAACAGAGAGGACTTATATTTATAAAAAGGGTGACACCAACTGGCTGCATACCAAGGACGTTCCACCCAACCATAGACACCACTGCTCCAAATATCAACAACAGTGTCACCCCCGAGCCAGGGCTATGAATCCATAAGGATGGTTCCAGAGTGTACTTAGGTTCCCAAACCAGTCATCTCTCAATCTCTCACAAGTTTCCCAACAACCACAACAATCCAAGTACCCATCTCTCTTCTCCCTAGCCTATGCCTCCCTAAGAGAATGGACCTCCACCCTTGTCTTCCACGCAGTCCCTCAGGCATTCCTTCTCCTTTTCACCAAGGCCTCCAACACAGATGGTAAAGAATCTCAATGATGGAACTATCAAGACTCGCAGTTGTGAGCAAAACAGGGAACAGGCCAATGCCTCTGTGGGTGGGTGGAGGGCAGGGGGGGCATTAATAGAAAAACATATTAATGTTTTTCTATGTTTTTTTATTAATGCCCCCTACCCACACCTACATATGGGGTGGGGGGTATTATGTTTTTATATTAATGCCCCCCACCCACAATAACAAACTTACAAAATTTACACAATACCCAAAAACTATGACTAAATAACATGAATAATATCAAATATATCACTAAGATTAATGAGTAATATCAAATATATCACTAATAATAACCAATATGATAAGCTTTATGTTGGAAACGGGCAGAATATTTGTGGCAACCAGTTACAAAGTACCTTGCAAAGCTTCCTATCTGAAGTCTCCCACCATCAAGTCATGGACGCTGATGACGAGGACAGGCTCCTGTAAAAGTCGAGTCTGTCTGGTGCTCGTGTAAAAGGAAAGTCTGTCTGGTGCAGATGGCTCGCCCTCGCTTTGCCAAAAAGGTGAGACAGTGGCGTAACGGCTTCCGTCGTGGCCGGTTATAGGAACTCAGAACGTGACGCTTTGATTTTGAATTTCAAATTTGCAAAGGACAACGGTGTCATTGGACCCAAATTTCGTAAAAGGACAACGGTGTGTGGAGAGCAATATGCAGCTTGCTAAGTAACATTGAATGTTGCGGTCGTAAAAGTTGTGATCTGAACTACCTATAATCCATCTACTGCAGCATTAATGCTGCTTAACAGGTTGGATATTGACCGCTATGTCACTGGATCTTTGTTGTCTGGCACAGTCAACTAGGATGAACATTATCCACTCTGTTAGGTAGCTCAAAGAAGTCCAACTGAGAAAAATCAAGGGCAGCATTGAATGTTGTCAAGCGCAGCATTGAATGCTGCGGCAAGTGGATTATAGGTCATCAGGATCTGAAATCATTTCAGATGACCTATAATCGACCTACAACATCATTCAATGTTGCTGAAAAAAATCCAGGGGGCAATATGAATGTACTTAAGCATTGGTAAACCCTGTTTGTCAATCTGAGTGATTATTTTTGTATAATATAAGTGTTTTTGACTAAAAAAACCATTTCATAAAACAATTAGACAACTGACTTTGAGATTTCATAAATATATTTATGAAAATTAAAGAATTTTGAATTTTTCTATTAAAATTTTGAAAAATGTTAAGAAATAGTTTTATTATTATGAATAGAGGTGAGAATTATGTAAATATAGTTTTGGAATGAAAAAAAAGTTAAATGTTCTTTTTTTATTATTTAGTTATAAATATTTTTTTATTGAAAATGTAATTTGGATTTGTTAAAATTGTAATTTTTAATGAAAAAATGGATTAAGCATCTTCAATATCCCTATTCTAACTTTACAATTTTATTTTTGTATTTGAAAAGTTTTAATAGAAACATATTCACGAAGTTCCATATTGTAACAAATATTATGAAATTGCGATTTAATGTGGGTGTAAGTAGGACATTATAAGAAAAAATTATTTCATCTTCTACCTTCTTAATGTCCCAAAAATGACAAATTATTTCAACCCACTTGAAGTTCACCCTGTTGATATTATGGTAGCTGCGGGAGGTATTTACCTCCACGTGTAAACCTGACGAGAATAGAATATTCCAGGAAGCAAGAAGAAACCCTAATTAGTTGACTAATAACCCAGGAAGACAAGTCGACTTAAGAGGATAAATTGTATTAGTTTATTAGCCTCCAAGAGAAGAAGTCAGCTAAAGGAAATATTATATACTAAGTAAATAGGAACCCAGAATGAGAAGTCGGCCCATGTAGTTTGCCAGTTTTAGTATAAATACAGGAGGCTAGTCTTCATTCTGGCAGGCATTCTCAGAACTGCAGTAGCACACTTGTGCACACTGCAGTTGGGTAGTTTTGTGTGCAAGTTCTGGAAAAATTGTTGCCGCCAGTCTATAGTCTCAGTCTTCTCTGGGTTTGGACTTTTTGATTAGTCTTTGCTATTCTTGCTTGGCACACTATCCTTGGAGAGAGGTGCGCTATCTTGTTTGGTTATCTAGCCTAGGGTTTGCTTCCAGAATGATTCTCTATCAATGTTAAGGTGCTCGGGGGTGGCTTCGGCCTATGGTTGGGTGACAATAGTGATACTGTCTACGATTAAATGAGCACATCCATTATATTCTAACAGGTTATGGGCCCACACCTCCTTCATTTAGTCTAACAAATGGAGCATAGCCATACAGATACTAAGCTCATTGAATAACTTCCACTAGGGTTTCTAGCAGGAACATTTACTAAAGCACTGTCGTTAGGGTTACTAGCAGGTGCAGTTGCAGAAACCCTAACCCTCTCGTTAAGGCACCTTAAGTGAAGGAATTGACCTGATTTCTGGATAGACTAGTTTGCCCTAGCCTAGCGCATCTCCTAGTACTCTCAGCGGGCTAAGACGTCAAGTTTGAGTTTTTGGTAAAATCTAGGGTTGACCAAGTCAAAGGAGACATGACTTGCTCTATGAAATCAGAGAACAAGTTAGAAGGGTCTTCTAATTTCAGAGCGTGGAAGACAAGGATTGATCTCATCCTTGCCAAGAACAAAGTGTTGGATATCATGAAAGGAAATATTGTGGAACCAGAGTTTGAAGAAGGAAAAGAGAAGGAACCACAAAATGTTGCAGTTATAGAGAAGTTAAAAGACAGTGACATCAATGCCATGAGTATCATAGTAGATTCTATAAAAGACCACTTGATACCCTTCATCTCCCATCTTGATTCATCTAAGAGGATGTACAATGCCCTAACAAACCTCTTCTCAGTCAGAAACATTGGACAAGTAATGAGTCTGAAGAATGAGCTCCGTGACATGAAGATGAATGATGATGACAACATAACATCATACTTTGTTAGAATCTCTCAGTTAAAATATCAACTACAAGATATTGAAGAGATCATTTCAAAAAAGGAACTGGTAAATATAGTACTCAATGGTCTTCCCAAGACATGGGATGCATTTTCTGCAAGTATGAACACAACGAAGGAGTATCCTACATTTGAAGAACTTTGGACTTGCTGAGCACAAGAAGAATCAAGGATCATTGAAAAAGAGAAACCCCAAAAGAAGTACAATGATCAAGCCTTCACAGCAAGGTTCAAGGATTTCAAGAACAAAAGGAAGTTTGGCTCCAGGAAGAATCCAAATCAAGAGAAAGATATGTCAAGAATTCAATGCTTCAATTGTCAAAAGTATGGTCACTACAAGAATCATTGTCCCAAGTTAAAGAAAAGGAAGGAAACACATAAAGATTCAGTTGTCGAAGAAAGGGAATCCTCAAAGAAATCCAAGCAAGACAAAACATACTTCTTCTTCTAAGACAAGGTAACAATACTCTTCATAGTTCTTGTATATACCATATCTTATGTACATATCTTGCATATCCATTTCTTAGAAGATAACATGTTCAAAGAGAAACTATACCTATGGAAGAACAACAAGATAAGGATTGCTATCACAATGACTACAAGTCAAGCAATCCACATGAAAGGATGAAATACATTGACAACCCCTGGTAACAATTCATGTGGAAGCTATTACATAAGTAACGACTGCAGGATAAGCCGAAATCATAATCAATCTAAAGAAACCTAGAAGAAGTAAAGACAGAAAGAAGTCAACAATCAAGAGGAAATTGGAAAAAGGTTTGTGACACTTTGCAGAAGGCAATAAGGATGCAGACGAAAGCATGGACTCTGTTAGATGGAGGGAGCCGATTATATAATCCAAAAGATTAGGAGGGAGTTAATCCTATGATCCATTGAATATGATGAAGTATATATCCATGGTAGCAGCCATGAAAAACAGTACGTGTTCAGTTTGACTTTAGAAGAAACCTTCTTTGAAAAGAAGCCTTAAAGTATCCCTGGTTTTCCATCCACATCCGTGATCCTATGATGAAAGGAAGAAGTTGGAATCTTCAGAGCATGGAATCTATAGAAAACTCCATGGACCCAAGAGCTAAAGAGAAACATGAGGAAGAACATGAAGATTCCAAGAAACAAAGAAAATCCAGAACAACCAGTCATTGTATCGAGAATCACAATATTACCAGCCTGATATGAACTCACTAAAAGAAATCAAGCAGAGGAACTGAAAGTTGTGATGAAGAACAATGTATGGAAGACTTATGAATGAAAGCATTGCGAGATCCATAACTAGAGGTTCTCCTAGATGGAGGGAGAAGACTATGATGATTGCTTGTAAACCAGACATACCTTTAGATGAGCCAATATATCGTCCGCAATATCCATGGGTTGGAGTTTACATGTAGAGAAACCTCAAAGGCTTTGAGGTATACCAGAAAGAGAACCTTGTATGAATATGGAAGAAGATCTTGTATGGATTCAAACAACTTGGTGTAGAGCCTTCAATACACAACAAAAGCGTGGTGAAAATATTTCTATAACAAGGATATTGTATCAGAATGGGTACTCAAAAATCCAGGATGATGGATTGTTAATCCATGACAAACTCTCATGATGATAGAAGAAGTGCCACATAGATATGTTCCAGTTTGAGCCCTGCCACGATGTTATGAGCTAGCAGGAAACAAAAGATGAATTCAACAATGATATACTATATATGAAGCCTTCAGATAAAACTAGTGTTTCAGAAAGACCAAAGTACATTGAGATCAAGCATTACACTCTCTGTGATGAAGCCCATAAAAGGTAAAGAGGTTCGCCAATATATATCTCCACAGATGAGCAGATAAGAAAACAATTTTTGTAAAACCTTTGTCCAAGATGAAAGAGTTTGTGTACTCAAACTGGAGCTCGTGAAGATGACTTCCTTATTGAAAAAGGTAGAGATGACTCCTAGGTTGGGAGGGAGCATTGATGTGTTATTGATTTATGGACAATCATTTTTCAAGTTCGAAAAATGGTCCAAGATGAGAAGCTCCCTTTACAGTTCGGAAAGTGGTTTGAGATTTCTGATGGACAGACATTTTCCAATTCGGAAAATGGTCCAGATCGAACGGTCATTTTTGTAGTGAAAATGGTTTGATGGATTGTTGATGTACCATAGACAGCGATTCCCCTTGTGGTTAACATAGGGAATGGTTTAGGACAGTCTCTCTTCTTGATGGTCACTTTTAATAGTGGTCAAGAAGATTGGTCCTCCTCCCCAGACAATCATTCTTTCGAAGCTCACAATTGTGATCTGTTTTGAAGAATGGTCCATTTTGGAGGTTGGTGCAGGATAGTCATTTCCTTTGGAAATGGTCTGGACAATCATTCCCTAGGGAAGATTTATTCTCTCTAGGCTGCACTTTGTTTAGTGCCGGAGGAATGGCCCTGATAGGTGAATGGTCCAGGTTCCACAATTAGGGACGGGCATTCCCTAGGGAAGACTCATTCTCTCTAGGTTGCACTTTTTTTAGTGCCAGAGGAATGGCCCGGATAGGGAATGGTCCAGGCTCAGAAATCAGGACATATGTTCTTCCTTGCTTGAGAAGAATAGTCTAGATAGCTCATCATTGATGTTTTACCTTCTTAGGATAGATGCTCTTCCAGATCTCACAAATGTGAGTGGAAGAATGGCCCAGATGATTCAGTTTATATCATAACAATGTTTTCTGTGCAGGTTGATGATATGACTGTTATGGAGACTGTATGTCTCTGGACAATAGATGTATACTACTATGGCGGATGTGTTCCACTTATTATGACTATCTGTCACTGATCAAGTATCTGTGTGCTACTTGGTGTGGTAGTGTACCACTAGATTGTAGTTGTGTACTACTATGGATAAACACAGTTGTGTTCTATTGAATGACATTGTAAGGATTGCCTTGAAGACTATCAATAGTGTTGGAAATGATTATCAGCCGGATGGATGATCAATGGATAGAAGATTCCCCAGACAAAAAATGGTCCAGGACATTTATTCTTCTAGGACATATGTCTAGATTAGAAGAATGGCTCTTGTGTCACTCTGTGGAGTGAGTGACTTATTCAGCATCATGTCTTATTACTCAGATTGAGTATGGTTTCGAGAGATGATGTAGTTGATGACACTGGTAGTGATGATGGTGCTCATGATCTAGTCATGAGATAGTCTATACGACTATGTTGATGCTACCAGGTGAATGGTATGTTTGTGCTCAATATCATTACCTTCAATACCTCCCTAGCTAGGAGGGAGTGTTGATATTATGGTAGTTGCAGGAGGTATATACCTCCACGTGTAAACCTGACAAGAATAGAATATTCCGGGAAGCAAGAAGAAACTCTAATTAGTTGGATAATAACCCTAAAAGACAAGTCGACTTAAGAGGATAATTTGTATTAGTTTATTAGCCTCTAAGAGAAGAGGTTGGCTAAAGGAAATATTATATATTAAGTAAATAGGCACCCATAATGAGAAGTCAGCCCAGGTAGTTTGCTAGTTTTAGTATAAATACAGGAGGCTAGTCTTCATTCTGGCAGACATTCTCAGAACTGCAGTAGCAGACTTGTGCGCACTGTAGTTGGGCAATTTTGTGTGCAAGTTCTGGAGAAGCTGCTGCTGCCAGTCTATAGTCTCGGTCTTCTCTGGGTTTTGACTTTCTGATCAGTCTTTTCTATTCTTGCTTGACACACTATCCTTGGAGAGAGGTGTGCTATCTTGTTTGGCTATCTAACCTATGGTTTGCTTCCAGAATGATTCTCTATCAAGGTTAAGGTGCTCGGGGGTGGATTCGGCCTATGGTTGGGTGACAATAGTGATATTGTCTATAGTTAAATGAGCACATCCATAATATTCTAACACACCCGTCCCCCTAAACCATACTTAAGATGGTGGGATGTCAAAATTTCTTCTTTTCAACCCAACTCCTTTCTGAGATCTAATCCCTTGGATGGAATCTGCTTATCAAGATCTTTCCAAAGACTGTCTTCATGCTTGAAACCGAGCTATGGGTTGAAAGTTATAGCCCTTCAAAGTTTCTAAGGCCTTTCCTTGGATTGTGTCATCTGTCCAACATGGCCTCCACGTGGACCCCTCCATATCACATGTACTAGTTGATAGGGTAGGTGTGTGTGTGGGGGGGGGNGGGAATGGTGTGCCATTAGGCATGGCATATACTAGGTCTGAAGTCGAGACAAAACTTAGCAAAAAGATTTGATGTGGGGCTCAACCACAGGGTCTCCACTCAGCCAACCTATGACATAGCGCATGCATTCGTGGGATATTAAATAATACCTCTAATTTCACTAGATATTGATAAATATCGCCCAAAATTATTTTTTTAACCCCCCCTTCCAATTCATATTTCTAATAAAAATAACCATTATTTTTACTAGATATCTCATTTTTTTACCCAATACCCATTTTTATACCCTTAAATACCTATAAACCCCCTCATACCCCACATGTCCCCTCTAATACCTACAATATATTGACTTTATTTTTCACACTTTTAAAACCCCCTTTATGAATGAGCGTGATAAGATATTGATCAACAAGGTGAAGCTCCCGTGGGCTCAACGTCATAAGGCGGTCAGACCTCACCAAGATCCACAGTCCCCATCTATTCAAACTTAGATATCGACAACATATAGTCAGTCGAACTATCCCATTCGAGAGGCAAGCTCCGCAGTCTCAACATTAGTCTTTCCGAATGGTTTCTCTCGAACGCCCTACTCTCGACATATCCAATGACTACTATTGCACCAAAACAATGGGCAAGATCTCTGTAGTTATACCAACCCACACAATGGCTAACATGCACTCCCAGAATTCGATGCATCCAACAGACCAGATATACCACAATCTATGGTCCAAATCCTTTCGGGTTTCCCAAAATAATCAACCTCTTTCAAGGTCTCCTGCTCCCCAAACAATCTAACAGTCAATAGTTAAGCTACCGGATAACCCAGATCTTCTCGGTCTAACAAAGCGAATGACCATTACTTCGGTCGGGCACACTTGCTTGGAATCACATTGTTATAACCCTAATTTGCACCAGACATGCTTACCTAGCATCAGGCCATCTCAGATTCCTTTTTTGCCAAAACACTACTGAAAAACTCTTCCTAAAAACCTCTTTTATAAAGGCCCATGCACCCTACTCCATTACTGCATGTGTGTACATGCTAGCTGACCTAAAACAACCTGCGTGTACCTACAAAAGCACGAAAAAAGGAAAGTTGTTGATGGAACACACAACTTTGGGTGAGTTAACTAAAATTTCCCGCTATGCATGGCCGAGGGTTCGACCAAATACCTAGCTTCTTCTAGCCTATAAAAGAAGGGTTAGGGGTCCCATTTGGAGGAGGAGAATCATAGTAAAGAAACTATACCCATTTGCACATTCCCTTTGTCCCAACCCTTTAGCCATCCTTGTGCAAGGAGAGATATAGAGAAAAGAAGTTGGAGGACATTTGAAGAGGAGCCTAGGACCAGGTTCGCGGAGTAGTGGCCGGCTTCAACATTGTAAGTTGATTTGTTAAAGTTGATAATAAAGAAGTATTTTTCCCATCCCACCATATGAGGTTTTGATAGTTTATTGCGTACATATTTGAATCTCTAACCCATTAATCTGTAGATCAAATGCATGTAGAGTTTTTTGTTTATCTTATGTGAATGTAGGTCAGCCTTGGGAGGAGAGCTGCAGTCAAAGAGTGATCAAGCGTGAAGAAGGATCAATATCAAACGTCCGAAATAAGGTATGCTCACTTAACTATGTATTTGCTTAAAAATAATGGGGATTAGGTCTGGGACGATGGTAGAAAGTAAGATTCTTTAGGTCTTTTCTGCATGCATAATATAACCCTAAATGCTATTCTGTAGAGGGATTTCCCACTCACAACACACACCCCTACTCCAACTTCCTTTCTGATCAGACTCTTCCAAGTAGAGGGTTCTTCAACAAATCCAATGGTTATCGATCCTTCAATCCAATGGTCCAGAGATGAGTGGGTTTTCAAATATGCTCGAAGGTTATCGATTCGATAAAATTCCGACAAGATTTCAGCCAGATTGGATCTGCGGTGAAATCGATGGCTCAAATTTCATGGATCTGGCCCTACGAAAAATCAATGGCTCTCGCCCACTCAGATTCTCATCTTTGTGTTTTCCTTGTTGGGAACACTAACCATGCCAACTGGATCCTTTTGAATTTTGCTTTCTGACTAGCTTAGCGGACGAGGTCCAGAAGAATATCTACAATCCAGATCTTCTTGGTATAGCTCCTCGGGAGATCAACAACTCACACGTAATTGGGCTCTCTCTATCAGATTTCCCCCTTTCAGAGAACACCACCCCTACATATCTTCCTGTTCTTCTTGAACAAACCTCTCGGAATGACTCTTTTTTAGCATGGATCTCCAATTAACGGTCAAAATTTACTTCGACGACAAATCTATGGTCTATAATCCTCCCAATTGATATGTAGGAAAACAAAAGGGAAAACTTCTAAGACCATCATGGACTTCGCCATGATTCAGTAAGAAATTCAGGGGAAAGTCTTCCTCCCTAGGTGAATAAACTCTTCACCTCTCTCCATAGTTAACAAGGAATTCCATTCCAAGGTTTTCAAGCCGTCGGCCCACATACTTTAACAAAAGGGGTAGCCCTTATGGACAACTCAACAATAAGGTTTTTTTATATCCTGCAAGCTTTCCATTCAAAGTATAGGGAAAATCATAGGATTTCAGGTCCTAAAAGTTGGGTATCTTATACCTAAAAACAATGGGGATTCTTCCCTCTAAGATGGTGCTCAACAATCATTCATACCTCACATTCAAAACTTTCACAAATTAGTGGTGCAAGAAATCAACATTCATTTAAAAAATCTTTGCAAAGGACACTGTAAACACTTATTTGTCTCAGAGTAAAAACCAGTCAACCAACTGTCTGAGGGTGATTGTCTTTCCACCCAACCGTAGGCTCCATTGCACTTATAATTTCTACAACATGCCACCCCCATGCAAGGCCATGATACCACCAGGGGAACCTCACAACACAACTCACAAGTTTTGGCTCTGATTGTGAAGGCTACTCTTCTTCACTATCTTACAACAACAAAAATTCCTTTTACCCACTAAGACCGGGGCCACCATGAGCTTCCCAGGTGCCTTATCATTTGGATTTCCTCTACACAAGGGAGTCATTTCACTACTATATAGTCCCTCAGTTCCCTCCCCTTACCAGTGTCGGTTTCTTTCCGACAAGTACCAATTCACGACCCTCTCTGCTCCAGTCTAGGTCTGGGTGTTCTCTCTTCTGAATTCGACCATGAGTTTACTGGGTAAGCTTCATATTTTCCTCAGAGAAACTTCTCAGTTTCCTCTGTTCCACCCTGCGCGCTCGTGCTCTACCTGCAATTGTGCATACTCTCGTGCCGCTCTCTTCCGTTTGGAACATTCTCCCTTTTCCTTGGGTTCTTGCACTTGCTTCTGTTAGAAGCTTCCGGAAGTCAAGCTCCCAAATCGAAGGGGCACCTCTCACTGACATACTTTGCTGACCCAACCATTTCTGCTTATATTTCTGAAGGCAAACATAATTGCCCCAACCACCAGGTCAATTCTCATTAATTGGTTTTCTTTGTTGTGAACAAAGGAAGGCAGGGCACATCAACAGGTCTGGTCATCAAGGTTTCTTAGGTGGAGGTTAAATTATTTGAGTAAACAGGGTGATTCCCATTTCCCTTCACCCGCTCGTGGTATCATGGCTACTACTTCAAGGCTTCCCCTTCAGTCAACTCATTAGAAAAATTATTATTAAACATAAAACACAATTACAATGTCTATCAACCAGTTATTAAGTCTTAATCATAATTACATACAAACTTGGAGAAAAACCTGTTACACCACTAAGTTTTAGGCATTGTCCAATACTCTCTTTTACTATGAACCTCATGAAAGTTTGTTCTTATTTTAGCAATTTTCTTGTTATTTCTTCTTTCGTATCTGTTTTCCCTGAAGAAGCCAATATCTCTGCCCCTAAGAAAACTTTATACACCTGTTCAACAATTTGTTCAATGAAAATGCAATAGAAACTCAAACATATTAATATATTATCCGTATTGAAGCCAGCCAAGTTTACTGGCTCGCTTTCAACATGCATGCTGTTAAATTTAAATCAATAAAAAAAATCTTTAGCCAAAGTAGACAAAGCTTTTAAGTCTTAACAAATATATTAATATATTTTATATGACAAATCTCAAGCATCAGACATTGCTATAAATATGTGCTGTCAATTTTCAAAATAAAAAATATAAATACAACTGATTTTATCTTTAAGATGGTTAGACAGCTGGAAAATAAAAACTTGTAAATGCCCCTCTTCTCAACCATTACACATCAACTTTTCTATTTGAAATGAAAGATCCAAAATAAACCCTTCACATTTAATCACACAGGGACATTTGGCTTTTTCCGGTCAGATTGATAGGAACAATTTAATTTATGACAATCCACTTCATAAATTATGACAATCCACTTCAGACACTTGGACAGCTATTTATTTTGACAGCCTTATCGCCTCAGATTATTCAATTTCACCAAATGCTGCTTTTGGCTTTTCTACATTGTATGTTGTACATAATGTGTCCAAAATAATGTTACTAAATATCTGGTTTTTCATTTCTGTGTATATGTATAGATATAACTTTTCTTTTTCACAATTCTTTGAAATAAATTCATTTTACATTTCAAATAAACATAATGTTTATGTATTGGAACAATTTTTTAATTTTTTTTTCTTTCCACAATTCTTTGAAATAAATTTATTTTACATTTCATGTAAAAAAAGTTTGCAATATTTTTATATGCATATTATTTTCATGAAATTGTTTAATTGTTTTTTTGTTTTGAATTCATATACCATCAAAATCAATTAAATCATTATTAAAAAAAATGATATATAATTAAAATAGGTTTTAAAAATAGAATAATTAAGTAATTCCATATTTTCATAAAAGTTAAGTATTCAAATGAATTAAATAACTAAAATTCAGAAAAGGAAATAATCTTTTATGGAAGTTTAGATAGTTAGGAAATAATATTTTATAGAAGTTTAGATAGTTAGGTTTAGTGAAGCCCTTGTAGTTCTCTGAGTGCATCATTTAAGTAGTGGATGCAAGGTGCATATTAAAATTTCATTTTCATTTTTATCCATTTTTGAAGAAATGCAAGGTGTATATTAAAATTTCATAAGAAGAGTTATTTTTCAAATTAACATATTCATGGATAAGTTTGTTTATGTTGCACCTTTCACCTTGTGTTCAAGTTTTGAAGTGGGGGCACGGACTCAAAAGTCAACGTCCTAACTCTATGCATAGTAAATGCATGATACAATGTAGAGTTTTAATACTAATGGTGAAAATAATGAATGACTCTAGAATTAAATGACCTCCCTTTCACACTACATTGATTCTATAATTTTTGGATAAAGAGCACATAAATGTGGATCTAGATATTGTATTACATATTAGATTTGAATGTAAAATGAATAAATATTGAAATTAATCTTGTCTCGTAATTTGTTTTTAATGTGAGGGTCTTTATTTATATCAGAACAGTGTTATTGTACCATACCAACTTGCATTAATGTGATGGAATATACGTCGCATATAGGACTTGGCATGTGCTAGAGGAAAATTAAAGTTGCATTCCCTATTTGTTTAATAGAATATCATTTAATATTACCTATATATTTCTATTTGTTTTCTAGAATACCCTTTAATATTACCTATCTATTTTCTCAAATCATCCATGGCATCACCAAAACTGTGGTGGCGTGGTGGTATTGTCATCATCAATTCTCTACATTTCCTTCCAAGTTTATTTTTTCCTGAAATCTAACAAGAAATGTTGGATTTGCATATTTGAGTGGTTAAGTCTATATAATCTGAGTGTCCTAGGGGTTTTCCAGTGTGTTGCACCTATTTATGCATTAAAAAAATGCAATTTAAACAATTATGTACATTGCCTTCCAAGTTCATTTTTTCCCAAAATCTAATGAGAAATTGTTGGATCTGCATATTTGAGTGGTTAAGTCTATATAATCTCATTGTCCTAGGGGTTTTCCAATGTGTTGAATCTATTTATGCATTCAAAAATGCAATTTAAACAACAGAAAATTGTGATTTCACCTAGATTATATTGTCGGATTCTGGTGAAAAATACCAAAAATGTAGAACAACGCCATTAATTTCACTGATTTGAATTATGTTGATATTTCCCTTCTTTCGAATCATTTATTTGAATTCTTGTTATGCTTGATTTCAATGATTTGAATTATGTTAGTATTTCCTTTCTTTTGAACCACCCATATCATGCCCAAGAACCTGACATTATTGTCATCCTAAATTCTCTGGAATTGTTTGTAAGGCCCTTTGTTCTTAAACTTGATTGGTAGAGCATTTTTATTCTTTGAAGGCATTCTTTGAATTCTTGTTTCACTTTAATTGTGTTAGTATTTCATTGTGTATTTTCTACCATCGTTTGTTGGAAGTTGATATCCAATAATGTGCCTTTGGATTCTTAGTTATTTATGTTGCTTTCATGGTCATGTGTTCCAACTGCATGTTTACTATTGGCTGCAATAGTGAAGAGCTCCAGATTTGTGGAGCATCTACTTATGTTTTTGAGAGGTATGGAATGAAATCTTCGTGCATTCTTGATTTGAAAAGCCCACGGGTCATCCAAATTTGGATATCAGTGTTTCTATTGTTGCAATCAATTGAATAATGATTCAACATAAGTAGAATGATGAAACAACTTCTTTTTATATTGGAGGCCTCACAAATATATGTTTTTATATTAATTCAATAATTTACTCACATATTTTGGGTTGTAGAGACAATAGGCACACTACAAATATATATTTTTAATTATCTTCATCAACGACGCACATTTTCTCTAGTGTAACAAACAAAAATTTTGGAAGCATCTTTAAATATGTAAAAATTATTTTACAATTAAGCTTATGATTTTTTAATATTTGAATCTGTGCTATGAGAATGTTAAGGTGATATTTTTCACGCATCTTTGCTAATTTTTATTTATTTTATTTTTTTTGTAACTGGCAAAATCGATAACTGGGAGGTCTTGTACTCGTGTGACATGGGGTCGATTTCGACCACTACCACTATAACCTCCAGGTGCCATACGTATGCCCCATCCGCAGGCACGGGTAAATCAGGGGGATTTGAACTCAGAACCTCATCGAACATATCACTTCATATCACAACACTTTCCAATTGAGCAACCCTCAGGCGCTGCAACTTTGCTAATGTTAAGATGATAGTTTAGATTTATTAATTTCTCTACTAAGCATAAATTTGATTGTGGATGTGATATTTTATTTAACACATCATTTTATGAAGTGTGTAGTTAATTTATTATTGTCAATTAAAATGTTATTTTTTTCAAATCTTTTCATAATGGAAGGGATGCATGAATATATACCCTTCCAACTGAATATAATACCAACCCTTCAAATTTGATCATTGTGAGGACCACACAATGTACCTTTTTGCCTATACTTTTTGCCACCATTATACTCTTGATCACCTACATTTAGACTCATATTATCACTTTATCTGATCATCTCAAAGGTATACAACGTCCTTTCTCATTACTATATGTTTAATCTGTTTTGCATAATATTTTACATCACTCTCGTACTTAACCATTGATTAGGAATGCATAAGTGTTCACAACTGCAGATTTGCATTCAAGGCCTATTGCTGAAACACAGAACTGATGCTGAAACACGGAGCTGCTACACAGTCTGAGGTCGCAGATGCTGAAACACGGAGCTGCTACACAGTCCGAGATCGCAGATGCTAAAACACGGAGCTGCTACACAGTCCGAGGTCACAAGATGCTGAAACACAGGGCTATTAAACAGTCCAGAGTTACAGATGCTGAAACACAGAAGAAACCGCCAGAACCGACGACGCTGAAACACAATGAAGCCGCCACAGTTAGCGATCAACGCAGTCAGAGCACAATTCACGTGGCTGAAACAACCTGCGAATTGCGATGCTGAAACAACATCAACAACGATGAGAAGAAGCTGTTACACCAGCCGTAACAACAATACCTCGTTCAGTTCCTGTAATAGCATTCGGTTGCGCGAGACTAGGACATCCTATGCTGATTTAGAAAGAAGATCCGACTTAGGGTAGGATCCATATATGCATCATAATGATTGTATCGAAGGGATTTCCTCTTTAAATCAGACGAAATCACCATTCGAGATATCCAAGTTTTGATGTATTGAAGCAACTCCAGAGAAGCGGGACGTATTCTATTTCTCCAATTTGTAATGTGATATTTCGATGGATGAATATAAGACTGCTTTGAGTATCCTTCTTTAGCTCTTCGTTCAGGGGAATCTTGTGAGAAGGGAGGGCCCACCTTCATCACAAGATTCACCCATTAGTTAGACGTGTGTTAGTATAATTTATGTTCATGTTTTGTTTAACTGTCGTTTGCTGAAACACTGTTTTTAATGGATTCCACTTTGCTGAAACACTATTGACTCTGTCTTAGTATGAAATTTGTAATTCTTTTTATCATCAATCTCGTGTGATGATTTTATGAGGCTAGCAGATATTTGGTTAAAGGTTCCTGCTCAGACAGAAAGGGATCGGAATATCATACCCTCTGTAGAATTCATTTACTGCTGCAAGTGTGCTAGCCAGAGATTTGGTTAAAGGGTTCCTGCTCAGACAGGAAGGAATCACAACACCTTATCTTCTGTAGATTTCATTTATTTCTGCAAGTGTGCTAAGCCAAGGATTTGGTTAAAGGGTTCCTTCTCAGACAGGAAGGAATCACAACACCTTATCTTCTGTAGATTTCATTTATTTCTGCAAGTGTGCTAGCCAGGGATTTGGTTAAAGGGTTCCTGCTCAGACAGGAAGGAATCATGACACCTTGTCTTCTGTAGAATTCATTTACCTCTGCAAGTGTGTTAGCCAGAAACCGGGCTAGGGATCCCTGCTCAGAAAGGAAGGAATCAGACTGCCCTGTTCTCTGTAGATCTCAACCTCACAAGTGTGCTAAAACAGAAATAAGGCTCAAGGCTCCTGCTTAGAAAGAAAGGAACTAGGTGGCTTTGTTCTCTGTTAGATAGAGTTAATTGTTTTCTGCATTATTGTTTTCATGAAAAGAGTGTTAGTGCTGAAGTCTCTGTTTGAGAGTAAGGGTCATGTTCTCTGATTGCAGAATAGTTATTCTTTCCCATTGCAAGTATTTTTTTAATGTAATCCAGGATTCTTAGATTGATCTTTAAAGGATTGCAATAGGGAGTTTACTTTCCTGTGATTTAGTTCAGAGCTTCAGTTCATTCAAGTAAGTATAATTAGTATGAGTTTCTTTACTACAAAACTAAGTTGCTTTTGGAATTGAGCATATATTGTGCGTGGTTATCTTTGAAATAAAAGACTTCCCTGGGTTGACAATTTATGTTTCACTTGGTTGTTTAAAATTAATTAAGCAATTATAGTGACCAACATTTTTGCGCCATTGCCGGGGAAGATAGCTATAGATTTCAAAAGCACTTATGATTTCTTTTCTTTAGAAAGAATGCATGAAAACCCCCAAAGACACTAACCCTACAGGTGGAAAGGGAAAAGGAAAAGGAGGAAGAAAGACCTACATTGACGAAATCTTATCAAAGTCTGAATCTGCTGCCCAACGAACAAACTTTCAAAGACAGAATTCTCAGCTTTCATTTCACGCAAATTTTGGAACAGGGAAAGAAGTTTGGAGCCCTGAGACAGTCCAGAAGCCAGTAGGAGACATTGAGGACAGAGAAAGTGCAGCAGGAGACCAGATAGAGGAAAACATGGATGAGTATAATGAAAGATTGCATCTCGAGGAACAGGCAGAGGTAAAAGATGAAAATTCTTTCTCTACATTAGGATTTCCCATTGGTGATCTCCCTAGAGGAGCAGCCCCCATGAAAAATATTCCACTCTCAGCATTGCCTAATTTTCATGGTTTATATTCGGAGGATCCTGATGAATTTCTGTTTGAGTTTGATATATTATGTAGGAGTTATGATTACACTTCTGATGCTCAGAAACTGAAGCTATTTCCAGCAACCCTAAAAGGGAATGCACTAAGATGGTTTATGAGTCTCGGAGGCCATGTGATCACAACATGGGACCAAATGAAACAAAAATTTATGAACAAGTACCAAGACTACTGCCGAACAAGAGAGAAGAGGGAGGAGCTATTCAAAATGATGTAGAAAGAAGACGAGAATCTGGAGGACTTTGTAGAAAGGCTACAATACAATCTACAAAGATCCAGTCATCCCAATGTAAGTAAGAATATCCTTAAAAATATTTTATTAAAAGGAGTAAGGGATGACTCTCTGGATATGCTGAACATGCTTGGAAAAGGGGACATATCCAAGGAATCATATGATGAAATTGTCAATTTATGCAAAAGATGTTCAAGGGGAGCTTCAAGAAACAGATTAAACAGCAGGGACACTACATTTTCTAGAGTCCAAAAATTAGCCAGCAGGGGAGCAACAAGAGCTGAGATAGGTAATTTGCTTGAAGACTTTAAAACTGAAATGTTAAGCTCTTTTGCCTCACAAATGGATACCCTGCAGATTAAGAAAAAGCAAGTAGAAGTAGAAGCAACCCTGTCTATCTTTTGTCCTCAATGCAGAGATAAGCACCCAAAAAGAGAATGTCCATTGGACAGGAAACCAATCTGCACTATCAGCGACAAAGATCATGATACCCAAAATTGTCCATCTTTACCAAGGATCAAGGCAGCGTTGCAACCAACGGAAGAAGAAGCTGAAGCTGTTTATCTAATGACGAAAAGAAGACAATGGCAACCAAGGGGACAAGGTATGAACTCTAACATGCCATTTAATCGTTGGAATAATTACTCTGCTTATAATCAAATGAGTTACCCCCCCTTCAATCAGATGCAATATACTAATCAAATGAACTACCCATCCATGCAACAAACTTACTCACCCATGCAGCAAACGTACCCACCCATGCAGCAAAATAACCCACCCTTTGTTGATCCCTCAACATGGACCCCTTGGCCTCCACAACAACAACAGCCATATCAGAATCAGTGGAATCAAAATTGGAGAGGACAACAACCTGCCTTTCAAAATCAATTACC
>ML778643.1:524350-536826 GCA_009831015.1 Picea engelmannii | reverse complement strand
AGCTTGGTTGGAAAAATAAGCATCTTATCGCTGGGGGATCGAAGTTATCTAACCCAAGTCTGACATTCAGAGTAAAATTTCTATTGTAGACCTTAAAATGCATGCAAACATATATGTAATTATCTAGGCATGAATAAATTTAATTTAGAACAAAACCAATAAATTGTCATTGTCGGGGATTGAACCCAGGTGAACCACATTCTCTTTTTTGTGAATACTTGGATGCAAATAGGCCATTGTCGATATTATTCAATCTTCTTAGGACGATATTAAAGATGATTTTATATTTGTGCAGGAAATAAGCATTTTAAGTGAAGGTGATTGCAAGTTAAACTTAAAGATTCAGCTATTCTCATGCAGAGTCAAGGGTTCGAGGAAACCGTGAAGGTTATCTCCTCAAAAGAGGACGAAGAACTAGAGAACCCTAGGGTTTTGACTATTCTCATGCAAAGTCAAGGGTTTGAGGAAACCGTGAAGGTTAACTCCTTGACAGACGAAAGAAGAAGAACAATATCCCTAGGGTTTGGTTGGGTAATGAACAAGTGTGGAGTTGGTGAGGAATACATATTTTTCTCCAATCTTCCTTCTTTTTTATGTGAATATCGATATTTTTTCAATGATGCAAATCGACCATCGATGGTATTCTTCAATCCTCAGGCTAGGAGTACAAATGATTATATATTTGTGTTGACAACAAGCATTTTAAACTAAAGGTAAACTAAGCATTTTAAGTTAAAGTGATTGTAGGTTAAACTAAAGGTTCGATTGCTCTTTACCTTAAACTAAAGGTTCAACTACTCTCTCCTGGAGAGTTAAGGGTTTGGTGAAAACATAAAGGTTGCTCGCCCATAGAGAGAGGAAGAATAACAAGAACCCTAGGGTTTGGTGGGGTAACAAACAAGAGTGTGGTTGGTGAGGAATATTGATTTTTCTCCAATCCCTCTTCTTTTTTCTGTGGATACCGTACTTCATGCATTGAATACATGATCCGAATTATGTTGAGAACAAAATGAGAAAAAAACAAAAATATAGAAGAGAACACAAAATTACAGTGAAACATGACTTTTATTAATGAATAAGAGAGAAAAACAATGTAGAACACAAACTAGTAGAATGAGGTAGATTATCTTTGAAAAGAAAGAGATGTTGGGTACGCTTCATTTGCAACAATATTTACGTCACATTCCATTGCATTCTTAAAGGGCCTCCTTCACCTCAATTATATATGAGAGAGTGAGAGGAGAAAAATTCCCATGATGCATGTGGGACAAATTAATCTAAGTTTATAAAATGCCATAGTCATGTAAAACACTAGGACTTTCTGGGTGGTCACCCATCCCAGTACTACTCTAACTCGAGCATGCTTAATTGTGGAGTTCTAATGGGATTCGATGCATTAACACTATGTTGTAGGCATGTACATAAGATCATTACATGATGTTTGTAATTAACAAATGAAGATGGTATCACATTCCATTCCCCATCAAAAGGGTGAATACCATGGTTTATAAAAACCATAGGCTCGAAATGTTGATTCAGTGGAAAAGGTGGTTGGCCACCAAGATCCATCTAGATCATTCTTCCCCCCTTAGGAAGTAGTGGTACCCATTGCGTCAAGTTCCCTTGAGAGATGGGGAAACTTCAGTTGAATCTGAACCTTGGTGAGTCGCTTGCATTGCTGAAGTAGCTGTCTCACTTGTACTTTTCCTGTGGAAGGATGTCATGAACCTGTTGGAGGTGTTGGATCCATTCAAAAAATATGGTTGCATGATATACCTTGTTCTAAGTGTGAGAGGACTCTGTCGGTGAAGATGCAACAAGAAGAGATATATCAATGGGGGCTAACAATTGGAACCCCAAGCACACCTGAAACGGGTCATGGCCAATAGAGATATGATGAACATGTGGAAGACTCTGATTCTCTTCATACTCCTCTACAATCTCATCGACCTTCTTCTAGTGGATAGAAACGTCATGGGCCAAGGCTATAGTGGTCGCAATGACTTCATATGAACCATCTGACTGGATCGTGAAGAGGGAACACTTTGTGTTCTGAGAGATTACTTTGTGGCATTGTTTTTCCAATATCAATGAAGTGGCAGTAGTCAGAGCTACCTCTGGTACCATGTAGAGCTAACCTCCTAGAGTAACAATGGCGCTGCAGGGATGAGACTCATAGATAGTGTGATGTTTCCACATATATGGTTTTCCTAAAAGAACATCACAAACTTCAAGTGGGGAAACATCACACACTACCTCATCCTTGAAGGGATTGATTCCATAGGACAGGTGGCACTGCTGGCTAACATGAATGTCTCGTCCCTGACTCAACCATCCAATGGTGTTTGGTTGGGGGTGTGGCATCATTGGCAACCTCGACTGAGATCAGGTTCTTCTGCCTCCCGCTGTCAACAATGAAATGCAGTGGGGTCCCCTTTACCCACATCTGCGAGTGGAAGAGGTGCTCCTCATCCTCAAGCTCCTTTGGTTCTTCCGGTTGTATTGTTGTGGATGCGATGGTAGAAATGGGTCCTGCATTGATGATCTGTTTCCATTTATTGTGCTCTAAATCAAAGTCCAAGTTAGGTTCTGATTCTTTTTCTTTGAGCTCGACGGTCACCAATGATTTTTTTGAGCGACATTCATCAGTGTTGTGCTAGGGGCTGTTGTGGAACTCACACCACTTTCCAGTGTCTTTATTAGACTTCTTGTTACCCTTCTTTTCCTGCGTCTTAGACTGGATCTCTTGAGGTTGGCCTTCCTTTATTTGTCCTTTATTCTATGAGTTAGGGTTTCCTTTGCCATGATTCCGTTGTGGAATATTTTCAAACCCAAACCCTCGCTTACTCTGTTGCTTGAATTTCTACTCAATTTTGATTGCATATCGATAAGTAACACCCACTGAGGATATTTCCAAGAAATCCATCTCTGTTTGGATGTACCTGTGCAGACCACTGCAATACTTCAAAACCAGGTGCCACTCAGAGTCTTTGATACCAAGATTTGAGTGAAAGGTATGAAAGATGTTAGTGTACTTCGACACATTTTCATCTCTTTTCTAACACAGAGTCATCCATCTCATGTACTGGTCATCATAGTTTCTGACAGGGTAGAACTTCTCCTTTAGGGCATCTTCAAAGGTCACCCAAGTGGGTTCTCTCCTGAATGGTGTAGATTCATCCTTGGTGTACCTCTCCCAATAACCTTCCCACCAATATTTAACATGGGGAAAGGATTTGAGGAGCACGAATGTGATCTTTTCACTATCGAAATTGTTTTGGACAAAGTGATAACCTTATAGCAGATTCAACCATTTTTCTAGAGCATCTGCATCTATCTAGCCTTCAAATAAGGGGATATAAAAATTGACTTGTACCTTGAAGGGTGTCGCACTTGCAAAATGGATGCTTGTCGAAGATTCCTCGGCCACCACAATTGGTAGTCTTTGAAGGATCTGAGAAAGGTTGTCCATCATCTCGTTCCTCTGTCACACGAGGGATTCCTCGAGAAATGTCTTGAAATGATCTCTTGCTTTTCCATCTCTCTTTTCTTCCGCCATGGGAGGTCGCTTGGGTTGGCGAGAGAATTTGTCCTCAAGTGAAACTAGCTTGAGATCCAACTCTGTATACCCTGACCTCGTTGGGGACCTTCTTTGAGAAATGACAAGGATCAAACTGCTATGATACCACTGAATTGCATTATGCTGAGAACGAAATGAGACAAAAACAAAAATATAGAAGAGAACATGTTGGGCCCGAGATATGATCAATTTATGATAGTTATTAGACACTTTTTATCGAATGTACATATGTGTTTTTCACGTTTTGAAGGAGCTTTTTGAAGAATTTTATGCTAAAACGGTATGATCGACACTAGGTACATATGATTCAAGTTTAATGATTATATTGAGTATAATTTATCATGTTTTTACGCTTCCAAGGATCTGATTCATGTTTTTTGTTGTTACAGGGCGAAAACTCACCACGTTTCTACTTCCGGCACTCAGTCCAACACTCCTTCCAGCACTTGTTCTGGTACTCGGTCCGACACTCTGTCCAACACTGCGTATTGCACAAAAATGGAGGGTGACTTGGCGGTTATGGTATTGGCATCTAGTGATGGGCGAATCGGGAACGTGGGTTTTGTTCATGCTTGCCCCCTCCAGCTACTAAACTTCAGACAACTTAATTTTAGTTGTTCAAGAGGGTGATTATTGGCTCGCTCTGTTTTAGCAGTTAGGGCATCATTTAATGAAAATTGTCGAATTTAGAAGTGGTTCGACCCTCCTGTGGTCGACCACTTGGTCTGTAAACATTATAAATACCACCGAGGTGGTCAGATAGTTGTTAAGCAGTAGAAGTATCATTGTGATATACAAAAATATGATTTTACTCCGTTTTGCCACTTTACATAGCCAGATTATATAAGAGCTGCATTTTTGAGTTTTTATGATGAATTCAACTTGCTGAGTTTGTGGTGCACTTTTAGGAAGTGACCACGACCTACTGGGGGGCCCACTAGTAGTCTGGTAACTGTTCTTTGTGTTTGTTTATTCATTTCATAGTTTAGTTGTTCTCTTTATTTCTTGTACATGCATTTTTCATTGTGTTAATTAGTTTGTTGTCGTAGTTTAATTGCCTTGACTCTCTTTTGCAGGTTAGTATGATGGATTGTGTTAGCATGCATTGATCTTGTAGTTAGGAATGGATTTGCAAATCCCTAGACTAACCCCAATGTGCAATTAGATATTAGATTATGTTTTTAGTTATGATTTTAGAATCAAATTTAAAACAGAGTTTTAAATAGCATAGAATAGAGTTTTAATTTGGATTTTCTTTGACAAGGATTTGATGGATGGATAGAATTAATTTCAGTTTTTAATGATAGCTTGCTTATTTCAGTTTTGTATAGATCTTTCTTACTTAGTTGTTGGCTAATACATTTGGTAGTTTACTTTTTAATGTCATGTCTTAATTTCTGTTTTTAAGCATTTTCTTATTGCAGTTTGGATTGTTAAGAATAGATATAGCATAGTTTCATTTTATGTAATTTCTTTCCTAGAGTTAAATTGGAATTGTATTTCTTATTTAATGATTGAGTTTAAGTATGAATTTTGCTTACATAGTGTAGAAGCACAATGCTGATCTCGTTATATTGTTGATGGTTAATAAATGAATATGCAGGGTAATTGACGATTGTTTTTGTCATGGCTAAATTTGCGTTGGATTGCTTAATCCATACCTTTCACTTTGCCATTGAGATTAGTGTTGAGCTTATACCACTTGAGTTATATTTTGTTGTTAAGTGCCATCGAGATATTATAAGACACCGAATACACTCACACAACCACCAACATTATATTTGAGTTTTTCATAGGTTAAAGATAGTTTCTTTGTTTTTGTAGATCAGAAAATATAATTTCTTTCTTTCATAGATTAGAATATAGTTTTATTGTTGCTGTAGGATAGATAGTCTTTTGCTTTGATAGATTAGAAGAGCAGTTTGTTTATCATATATTAAGAATTAGTTGTTAGTTCTTCTTGTTTTCAATAAAATAGATCTCCTTTCATGAATTAGAGATAGTTTTGAAATTTGAGTTAAGAACATAGTCCACTTGCCTCTTAGGCTAGATAGTTGTTCAATGAGAAGTTTTAATTTGATTACTTGTAGTAGAAGTTATCTTAGAGTAGTTAGTTGTCTATTTTCTTTACTAGGTTAGCTAGTTGTTTTTCTTACTTGTTTATTTTCTTTAATAGGTTAGTTAGTTGTCTTTGCTTTGTCTTTAGTAGAATAGTTGTTGGCTTGTTATTTATTTGCTTTCATAGGGTAGTTGCTCATTGAATGTAGGTTGGAAAGTTAAAGTAGTTTTCTTTTGTTAGTTGCTCATTGTTATGCTTAATAGTTGCTTTTGTTTATTGTTATGAACTAGTTTTCTTTAGGTAGGGTTTTTACTTGCTTTTCTTAGAACTATCCATCGATCCTTTCCCCAAAAGTACTTAGGTTACATAGTTTAAAGTTGCTTAGTAGGGTTTTCTCATTAGATAGGTTTGCTTGAGTAGATTAGCCTTAGATAGTTACCTTCCTTAGTTAGGCTATAATCCTACCAACCCTTCTACCTTTGGCATATATTTTTCTAGAACTCTAAGTTTACTTACCCGTTGACAATTTAATTGAGGGCTTTTAGTGTGTTTTTAGTACATATACAACACCCATCATTTTTTGGCGCCATTGCCGGGGAGTTGTCTCAAGGTAAGAAGTAGTTAGGAAATAGATCATTCTTAGACTTTAACATTAGCTTGTTGGCGGGAGAGATTTAAGATGAGAGGTAAGAACCTGTGCATCTGCTATAGCAGGTTCCCCCAAACCCAATGGTAGTTTTTTGTTTTTGTTTTTGTTTTCTTTCATGAATAGACCTATAAACCGAATGGTAGATTTTCTTTTTTGCTTTCTTTCATGAATAGACCTAGAGACCCACAAGGTAGATACATTAAATCTAAATCAGACCCTTCAACCAAGGTTCCTTCTGATCTCTTTGGGGGAAGGAACGTTCCGCTTATAAAATCTGCAGACTGATACTGAAAAACATGAGCTAGCTCAACTCAAAGAGATAACATAGTCTCTGAGAAGACTAATACAAGGAGCACTATAGAACCAGAAATTGAAGCATCAATCATATTGGGACAAAGGGAAAGACTACTCGAGCCTTCCGCAGAACAAAACAATACAACCTTTTCTTTTACACCACCACCAGGAAATCCTAATTTTGAAGATATCATAGACCCTAAATAGGTGAATATTTTGTTTGGTAGTTCAACCAATGTGATTATCTCTCAAACTGACACAGAAACTTTGGCACCAATAATCTCAACCGGCTCGAGTAGAGTCCTAGATATCCAACCAATAGGAATACCTTTCCATCAAAGGGAAACCTTGTTCTCTTCAAATATAAAACCACCTAGGTATTCTCTTTTTGGAAACCTAGCCGATATGGATAATCAGGAAGACCATAACAATGTAAGACACGAGGAGGAAGAAGAAACTGGAAACCAAACCAAAAATACCTTCGAATTTTTTATTTTGGACACCACTCCAAATGTCAACATGAAGAATATTCCTCTCTCAGCACTGCCTACCTTTTATAGTAAAAACAGTGAAGATCCAGACACCTTCCTATTTGAATTTGACATCTTGTGTAGGAGATACAACTATGTACAAGATGCCCAGAAATTAAAACTCTTTCCTGCTACCCTCAAAGACTCTGCACTAAGATGGTTCATGGGGTTGGGAGAATCCAATATTAGGTCTTGGGAATCCATGAAATACATATTTCATAAGAAATACTAAGACTAATGCAAGACCAAAGAGTCTCGTAATGACATCTTTAAAATCCAACAATTAGAAGATGAGACCCTCGAATATTATATGGAAATATTTGGTTATATCTCCCATAAGTCAAAATACCATGACCTTCCAGAGGATGCAATTAGGGCTCTTCTCCTTAAGGAAATTTCAGAAGAATATTTAGAGATGCTTAACCTGATGGCATCAGGTGACATTTCTCATAAACCTTTTGTTGAAATATGTGAAATGTGTAAAAATTACTCAAGGAGTAGAGACAAAACAGGAAAGAATGTTTGGGACCCTTACAACAAAAACTTAAAACCAATTTGTTCAAATGGTATCACAAGAGAAGAGATAGGGAAACTTCTAGAAAACTTCAAGACAAACATCTTAAGCACAATCGGTTCCCAGTTGGACACCCTTAAAATTAAAAAGAAACAGGAGGAGGAAAATGCAACAATGAGCATATATTGCCCAAGATTTAGGAGGAAGCATTCCTTAAGGGAATGCCCATTAGATAAAATTTTAGTTTGTGGCTTTTGTACAAAAGACCATTTGATTGAAAAATGTCCATCATTTCCCAGTTTATTAGCCATATATAGGAGTGGAGATCCTAGGGAGTCTTCTTATGCACCTAGGAGGCCATGACAGCCTAGGAACCAACCCACATACCCAGATCTACAATCTCAAGTTCCACCCTATTATCAACAACAACAATAGTGGAACCCATCAGGTTGGAAAAACTGGTCTACTCAGTACCAACATCCTTGGTTTCAAGGATAGAGGGGAGGAAACAACCAAGGAAACCCTCAAGCTCCACCTATCCCTATGTCCAACCATCCTTATCCTCATTTCCCACCGAACACTCTGCAACTTCTGCCAGGATTTGTTCCACCACCTTTAACTCCTATCTCACAACAACAACCGCTACAGTATCAAAATGTAAAATCCCCGAGATCGACACTATTACGTTCACAACCAGTGCCGAATACTAATAATAAGCCCCCTCAACCTCTTCACAATGTTGAGATGCAAGCCTTCCTGACATATGTTATTACTCCTGTTCCATTACAGAAAATTCAACTAAGATCTGAAAAAGCTCTGGAGAGGCAAAGACCTTCAGTAGTCATCCGGGAAGAAGAAGAAGAAGAAACCACCAAACAACCCATGGATGACACTAGGTGGGAAGATGTTATTATCCTGAAGAATCAAGAACCCAAGCTTCCCCAAAATGAAATTTCACAAATTACGAAGGTCCCTCCTTATCCAGACCAATTGGTAATCAAGAAACCTAGCACCCAACAAGAATTTGACATTTTGAATGAATTGAAAAATATTTGTGTCAAGATTCCCCTGCTTCAAGCCATTAAAGACATTCCAATCTACAATAAGGTAGTCAAAGAATTGTGTATCAAGAAGCAAAGTAGGAAGCAAAAATACCCCCCTATAGTACACTTGATAGGAGGACTTTCCGAATACATATCAGAGCAGCCAAAACTAGCAAAATATGGGAACCCAGGAAACCCCGTAGTGACTATAACTATTAATGAGGTCTCCATTGGAAACACTCTCATAGACCTAGGAGCATCCATCAATGTTATTACCACTACTACCTTGGAACAATTATAGTTACAACCTCTTCTTCGGCCTACCCCAACCATTTTGGAATTAGCAGATAAGACTAGGGTTATACCTGAAGGGATTTTAGATGATATCATGGTTACTTTAGCCTCATAGGAGTACCCCGTAGATTTTATCGTCATTCATTCAAAGGATCCTACCAAAGTCCATCCCGTTATTTTGGGAATACCTTGGCTAGCCACAACCAATGCATTTATTGGCTGTAGAGAAGGAGAAATGACCATCTCAAATGGTATCTCTATCTAGAAGCTCACCATTTGCCCTCCATCTCAACCTATTATGGCAAATCTATGGTGGCTTGAATGCCCATATGAGAACAAATACTGGGAAGAACCCATATTACCAAGTGACCATGCATGGGCACTTCAGGAGCACACAACATAAAATGTGTTAAACCAGTTCATTTCTGCTATCACATGTGTGGATTTTCCACAGTCTTTTCCCCAATTTGAGTACATGTTTGGGGAAGAATTTCAAGTACAGATGGACCCATCCATTTTGTCTTCAACATATTTTATTTTCGAAATAGATGAGTCTTCCATGTCTTATATTATGCCCTATGAGATTAGTCTAGGGAAAGTTTTACATATAAACTCCGAGCTAGATACAGAACAACATAAACAGTTAGTATATATCCTTAAAGAAAAATCAGGAGCATTTTCCTAGGAATACACTGACATGAAGGGTATACACCCTGACACATGCATCCATCACATATACACCCATGGGGAAGTAACACCTCTTAGGAAACCTCAAAGAAGGATGAACCCAACACTCAAAGACATAGTCAAGGAGAAAATCCAAAAGTTGTTAAATGTCAGATTTATCTATCCCATCTTCGACAGTAAGTGGGTATCCCCACTTGCAGTGGTTCCAAAGAAAGTGATCAGGAAATGGAGAATTTGTGTTGATTTCCAGAAACTCAACAAAGCCACTCAGAAAGATTACTTTCCTCTTCCTTTCATTGACCAAGTTCTAGATACCTTGTCTGGAAAGAAGTATTTTTCCTTTTTAGATGGGTACAGTGGGTACAACCAGATTCTCATAGCACCCAAGGACCAGGAAAAGACAACCTTTACTTGTCTTTGGGGCACCTATGCCTATAGGGTCTTAGCATTTGGATTGTGTAATGCTCCTACCACATTTCAGCAAGTGGTATTAGGGATATTTGCCGATCTTATTCATGATTGTGTGAAGGTCTACATGGATGACTTCACAGTCTATGGTAGCACTTACCAGGAAGCCTTAGAAAACTTAGAAAAGGTCCTCATCAGATGCCATGAAATGAAACTATCTCTAAGTCATGAAAAATAAAAAAATGTTGTTAACTGAAGGAGTGGTTCTAGGACATCATGTTTCATTCGAAGGGATAAAAGTTGATCCTACAAAGATTGAGGTCATCGTTAGAATTCCACCCCCCAAGACTCAGAAAGAGGTGAGGAGATTTCTTGGACATGTCAGATATTACTGGCGGTTTATTGAAAATTTTACAAAGATTGCTACACCTATGTTTGGATTACTGATAAAAGATGTTGATTTTGTTTGGATTGAGTAGTGTCAAATTGCCTTTGAAACCCTGAAAGATAAGTTGTCTGTGGCACCAGTTCTTAGAGGGACCTATTGGACTCTCCCATTTCATATATCCACTGATTCCTCCGACACCACAATAAGAGGGGTATTAGGGATGAAAGAGGACCAACAGTCCTATGCCATTTATTTTGTGAGCAAGAACTTGTCCCCTGCCGAGTTGAACTACACAGTTACCAAAAAGGAATTCTTGGCAGTTGTTCATGCTATTAACAAGTTTCATCATTACATTACAAGTTATGAAGTATTTTTACACACCGATCATTACACCATTATATTCCTCATGAATAAACCTATAACTAGTGCCCGAGTGACTAGGTGGCTCTTGTTATTGCAAGAATTTAATATCACTGTGCTTGACCGACCTAGAAAGAATAATGTAGTAGCTGACTTTATTTCCCGAATAAAATATGAGGATGATGATATCCTTGTAGATGATAGTTTTCTAGATGAGCATCTTTTTTCCCTCTCTGTCAACACCCCATGGTTTGCGGATATGGAAAACTCTCTGGCTACTAGGAAGTTACCATCTCATTTGTCACCTCATGAAAAGAGGAAAATTATTACACAGAGTGCTAATTACTCTTGGGTTGGTCATGATATTTTTCACACAGGTCTGGATTTGATTATTCGTAGATGTGTCCGAGAGGACGAGGTGCCTGAAATACTACAAAGTTGTCATGATGGACCATGTGGTGGCCATTTTTCTGACAAACGTACAACATATAAGGTGCTACATTTGGGTTACTATTGGCCTAGCATTTTCAAAGATGCTGCCAAGTATGTGAGAAGTTGTGATAGTTTCCAAAGGATAGGAAGACCTACGTCAGCTGAAGAAATGCCTTTGCGTGCCCAATTTATGATAGAACCCTTCAAAAAATGGGCCCTCGACTTTGTAGGACCAATTTCACCCATGTCTCGTAGGAAGAACTATATTTTGGTTTGTACAGACTATGTCACCAAATGGGTAGAGGCAAAAGCCCTATTCAGGGCTACAGAGAAGTCTATTGTCGAATTTATCTATGAAGACATCTTTACCCGCTTTGGTGTCCCTCGTGAAATTGTTACTGACCAAGGCACTCAATTCACTTCCAAGCTGATGAAAGAGTTGACAGAGAAATATGGGATTAAACACCATAAATCTTCTTCGTACCATTCGCAAGCCAATGGTCAGGTAGAATCCACAAACAAAGTTCCAGAAGCCATCTTGACCAAGACTGTTTAATTACATCACCAGGATTGGGCTGATAGGCTCCCAGAAGCTTTGTTGGCATACCGGACCACCTGGAGAAATACCATTGGATATACCCCTTATGAGATAGTGTACGGGAAAAAAGTACTTTTACCTATAGAATTCCAAGTAAGGAAATTCTGTATTTTCGTAGGATTAGGATTGAACTTGGATGAGGCTCAGAAGCAACGAGCCCTACAATTGAATGAATTGGATGAAATCAAGCAAGATTCCATATGGACGATACTAGTCCAAAACCAGAGGAGCAAGTGGCATGACAAGTTTATTAAGAAGAAGCACTTCCAGCCCGGTGATTGGGCCCTGTTGTTTGATTCCCGATTCAAAACCTTCAAAGGCAAACTCACCACCCGGTGGTTGGTCCCTTACAAGGTAGACACTGTATATGACAATGGAGCTGTAAAAATTAAAACAATTGACGATAGTGTTATAACCCTAAAATGCACCATACAGGTTTACCTGGCATCAGGCCAACTCATGCCTCTTCCTAGCCAAAGCCGTGCTGAGTAATTCTTCAAAATTCACTTGAAAACAAGCAACCCGCGCCCTAAATTCTTACTGGGCGCGGGTATCCGCTTGCTGTCTTCTGACTGCACGCGGGTATCCGCGGGCTAGCCCAAAATAGCCCGCGAGTACCTAACAATGCAAAAAATCAGGA
>ML778643.1:454784-517641 GCA_009831015.1 Picea engelmannii | reverse complement strand
TCATTCTTACTGTGTTTGCCTGAGAAAAGGGGTTGAGATTTTGGGTAGAAGGATAAAGATTAAATCTGAAGGGTCATGATCTGCATGTAGGCTTAGAACCCTAGCTTACTAGTCCGTAGGGTAAAATACCCAACAACAGATGGACAAGTCTCCTTTGTGGTAAATGGACACCGACTTAAATTCTATCATAAGCCCATTTCTAGAGAGGATTTTCTACAGGGCATGTTAGCTGACAAGGAATTGTCCTTAGTATATGGGGAAGTCCCCCCTTGTTCTTGAAAAGTTTTTTGAATTTCCTACTCTATATATGTAAATAGTTTTTGAATTTTGTTAATAAGGAAATTATAGAGATTTCTGTAAGTATTTATTTTATCAGGAGTACACACTTTCAATGATCTTTCTTCAAAACATTATCACACTTGAATTTTGTGTCTGCTAAAGCCTCAAATGAATATTGACTTACTATAATTAGCCATATTTTTGCAAACATTCTCATTTTTTAAGGCATTCTAAAGAAGTTGCTCTTGAAACTCTTCACCACTGTATAAGGAAGTGATACCATAACTATCAAGCCTAGAGGTATCTCGTACAGTTTTTCCAAGAAACCCGAGTAAGTGAGTCAAGTGTCTTTATCAAAGATTAACAAGGAAGTATAATTAGTGGTTAGTCATGGAAACATCACAATAACTACAAAGGAAGAAAGTAAGTTGATCCTAGAGATACCTTTATGTTCTTTCTCAATGATACCATCCACTACACACTAAATAGCTTGATTATATCATATCTTTAGATAGGCCACGTCCACTTAATTACCCCTTACATCAGGACAATCACTAAGTAATATAACAAAAAGTCATCCTCTAACATAAATACCATCCCAATTAAAAAAAAAACAGAAAGAAAAAGTTGTTTTCAGAGTTGTTCCCCCATCTTCTTGCATACACAATCTTATATTAAAATCTTAAAAGATGGAGGGCCAGTCTCTAAGGGTTTAAGAGGTTAACCCACTAGGATACTTAACAGGTCTGTTGGCAGTGGGTACCAGCCTATGGTATGACTAGGTAAACCTGCCGGAGTACTGAACAAGCTTGCTGGCAATGGGGCATTCTACCTAGTGAGGATGGTAATCTGACAAAAATAAATAATAAATTTAAACTTGTCCTGATGTACAACATTACTTGCAGACAAAGATGGCATGAAGTATGTGTGGTTAAGATAAGGTTAATGAACTCCATCAACTTGCCATTGGGAAATAAATCTAAGACTATCTTGAAATTATTTTGCCTACCTCTTATTATCTATATATAGGATCTCTTATCCTATAGGTGGGGCCATCTTCTAACCGTCTCGTCAGACCAATTTGTGAAATTTTATCTTTACACTTGACATACTATAAATCTTCGGCTATTGGGGGATACTGACTAGTTTCCTATACTTTTGATTGTGAGGTGTCACAATACTTAGGTGTGGGGGAGGGGTTCATGAGTTGACAAATGATCATTGTCTGGAGAAATAGATCTTTGCAAGAATTTTTGTATTATTTCTATGATACAGGTTATTACATTGATAGTCATTTTATTTTTTATGCTTAACTCCTGTGTTCTATGAATTACTAAACATATACTTAATAGACCACTCTTTATCAGTTTATCCTTCATTACAAGCTGTACATTGTAGGATTGACAATGTGTTTTATGCTTGCTATAACCTGTTCATTGTAGGTTTTGAAATTATATGTCATATGCAAGAAGATTGAGTGAGCATGGAGCATTCTGCCTCTACTCATTAACCACTATGATTTTCAAAAACACTTCAAATTTGCAGGCTAGCCATTATAAGAGGTGAAAATGCACTTAACACAGAGGTACTGGATGAAGTACCGTATGAGGTGTCATATGAGATGCCATATGAGGTGCCAAACGAAGTGCCATGTGAATTACACACCAGTAACTGTCCTAGATTCCAGGTAACCAAAACTCAATTACATTCAATTGAATTGGTTGGAGGCATTGATTAAAGATGCTTCATATGTTTATAATCAAATGTCCAAGTCAAAAGACTTGGAAATTGATCTAATCACTCATCATTACATTGCCTCAAAAATGAGCCGTCGAATTCGAAATTCCCACACAGGGCAGATCACGCACACATGTGTGCAACGTACTGCACTATAAGCACATTCAAAATCAATCTAGGCAACCATTATATTCATTTCTCCCTTGACATTTTCTCTCACATGCATTAAGAAATTGCGCCCAACCTCTGCCATTTCGTCCCCTGTTCAAAATGAATTCATCTCGTGCCCAATTCATGCCATCTCTTGGCTTGATCACGCCCTTTCCTAGTAAATTTTACCTTTGCCACAATGCCCAAGAGGTACGAACCATCCTCCTATGTGGACTTGTTTTCCATTCCAAAATTTGCATAGTGCAGGGAGGTGTTTTTGCATGCAGGCTGGGGGCCATTTTTGTCTAGCTTGCAAGGCCATGATGACGACCTCTCCATGCAATTTGCCCTTGGTTTTGATGGGAAGACAACACATGTAGGGTCTCTTACCTTTGAAGTTTTAGAAGAGTCTATTGCTGCAACAACAAAGCTCCCAAGAATGGGAGATAGATGGTTCAAAAACCACCAATTGTCGCGCTCAAGTTATAACAGGGTGTTTAAGCCCAAATTTGAGAGCATTTCAGGAGAAAAAGGGTATGCTAAGGAATGGATAAAGGCGGAATTGATCAACCCCCTCATCGTCATCATAAGTTTAATTACATGTGAAGGTAGATACTCCACCTTCAAAGCTTTTCATTTCAGATTGTTGGCTCATTTTCTGTTCAACAAACCTTTGAACTTCCCCTTCTATTTTCTCAAAAGCTTGGAGAAGATGTCCTCTCAAGTGAGGAAGAATGTGACTAACCCCCACAACAGTCTCTTTCACCATGGCTTGATCAAACTCCTTGTTCTATTCGAACTAGAGAAATAGGGGCAAACTTGGGATGCCTTTATCTACCAATTTGAAAACCCTCACTTGACAGTTCAGACCGGAAAAATGCCACTTAGCCTAAAACTTATCTCTCCATCCAAACCTCACTCTCCAATAACTCCAAACCCCCTTGCACAAACCCTCTCTTTGTCAGAACAATACAAAAAGCTTGTTGATATACCTACTTCTTCATCGGGTAAAAAGACCAAGAGAAAAGACCAAAAGAAGCCTATTGTTACCCCCCCAATTCCTTCACTCTCTTGATCCTATACCTAAGAAGCCCCAAGAAGTAATTCAACAAGACTTTCCCATTATTCCCACAAATAGGAGGGGAGCCCATCGATTTGGTAAAGGACCCTTTCAAAAGAATACCCAGAGTACAAGAACCAAACCTTATGCAAAACCTATGCCTACTTCAGATCCTATCCAAGCGTCCTTCGATATTGAGAGCCCTCACAATAGACCTAGGGAAGTTTCCACGGATGGATTAGAGCCACTAAGGAAGACAAAATCAGAACCTACCTCTCCTTACTAATCCCCCATCACTCCTACTTCACCCATGCCTACTCTGGATCTTAAAATTGATAGATTGTCCACATCCCTCAAAGGATCTAAGCCTTCTTTGGAGATCACCGTTTCTACCCCAACCATAGAGGAGCTACAAAAGGAAAACCATCAGCTTCTCCAACAGTTGGCAGAAAGGAAGACAATAGACACACACCTTCATCATGATAATGCAGTCCTTCAAGAAAAGGTTAACTCTCTTCAACGGTTGGTTGATGAAATGACTAAATCCAATCGCAGCCTCAGAGCACAGTTGAAGCAACATAAGAGACACAAGGCAAAGTCTTCACATCAAGAAGGAGAGGCTTCTAAAGCTGATCCTCCTCAGCAAGCCTAGTCACGAGGGGTAATTTCTTTTTGTTTGCAGTGGGACCTACGAAATCGTAAGTGTGGGGGTAATGTTGGGCCCGAGATATGATCAATTTATAATAGTTATTAGACACTTTTTTTCCGAATGTACATATGTGTTTTTCACGTTTTGAAGGAGCTTTTTGAAGAATTTTATGCTAAAACGGTATGATCGACAATAGGTAAATATGATTCGTGTTTAATGATTATATTGAGTACAATTTATCATGTTTTTATGCTTCCAAGGATCTAATTCACATTTTTTGGTGTTACAGGGCGAAAATGCACCATGTTTCTACTTCCAGCACTCAGTCTGGCACTCCTTCCAGCACTTATTCCGGTACCCGATCCAGCACTCTGTCCAGCACTGCGTATTGCACAAAAACGGAGGGCGACTTGGCGGTTATGGTATTGGCAGCCAGTGATGGGTGAATCGGGAAAGTGGGTTTTGTTCATGCTTGCCCCCTCCAACTACTAAACTTTTGACAACTCAGTTTTAGTTGAGGGTGATTATTGGCTCGCTCTGTTTTAGCAATTAGGGCATCATTTAATGAAAATTGTTGAATTTAGAAGTGGTTCGACCCTCCTGTGGTCGACCACTTGGTCTGTAAACATTATAAATACCATCGAGGTGGTCAGATAGTTGTTAAGCAGTATAAGTATCATTGTGATAGACAAAAACACGATTTTACTCTGTTTTGCCATTTTACATTGCCAGATTATATAAGAGCTGCATTTTTGAGTTTTTATGATGAATTCGACCTGCTGAGTTCATGGTCTACTTTTAGGAAGTGACCACGACCTGCTGGGGGGCCCACCACCAGTCTGGTAACTGTTCTTTGTGTTTGTTTATGCATTTCATAGTTTAGTTGTTCTCTTTATTTCCTGTACATGCATTTTTCATTGTGTTAATTAGTTTGCTATTGTAGTTTAATTGCTTTGACTCTCTTTTGCAGGTTAGTATGATGGATTGTGTTAGCATGCATTGATCTTGTAGTTAGGAATGGATTTGCAAATCCCTAGACTAACCCCATGTGCAATTAGATATTAGATTATGCTTTAAGTTATGATTTTAGAATCAAATTTAAAATAGAGTTTTAATTTGGATTTTCTTTGACAAGGATTTGATGGATGGATAGAATTAATTTCAGTTTTTAATGATAGCTTGCTTATTTTAGTTTTATATAGATCTTTCTTACTTAGTTGTTGGCTAATACATTTGGTAGTTTACTTTTTAATGTCATGTCTTAATTTATGTTTTTAAGCATTTTCTTATTGTAGTTTGGATTGTTAAGAATAGATATAACATAGTTTCATTTTATGTAATTTCTTTCCTAGAGTTAAATTGCAATTGTATTTCTTAGTTAATGATTGAGTTTAAGTATGAATTTTTCTTACATAGTGTAGAAGTACAATGATGATGTCGTTATATTGTTGATGGTTAATAAATGAATATGCAGGGTAATTGACGATTGTTTTTGTCATGGCTAAATTTGCATTGGATAGCTTAATCCATACCTTTCACTTTTTCATTGAGATTAGTGTTGAGCTTATACCACTCGAGTTATCTTTTGTTGTCAAGTGCCATCGAGATATTATAAGACACCGAAGACACTCACACAACCACCAACATTATATTTGAGTTTTTTGTAGGTTAAAGATTGTTTCTTGCTTTTCGTAGATCAGAAAATATAGTTTATTTCTTTCATAGATTAGAATATAGTTTTATTGCTGCTAGAGGATAGATAGTCTTTTTCTTTGATAGATTAGAAGAGCAGTTTGATTATCATAGATTAATAATTAGTTGTTAGTTCTTCTTGCTTTCAATAAAATAGATTTCCTTTCATGAATTAAAGATAGTTTTGAAATTTGAGTTAAGAACATAGTCCACTTGCCTCTTAGGCTAGATAGTTGTTCAATGAGAAATTTTAATTTGATTACTTGCAATAGAAGTTATCTTAGAGTAGTTAGTTGATTATTTGCTTTACTAGGTTAGCTAGTTGTTTTTCTTACTTGTCTATTTGCTTTAATAGGTTAGTTAGTTGTCTTTGCTTACTTGTTTGCTTGCTTTAGTAGAATATTTGTTGGCTTGTTATTTATTTTCTTTCATAGGGTAGTTTCTCATTGAATGTAGGTTGGCAAGTTAAAGTAGTTTGCTTTTGTTAGTTGCTCATTGTTATGCTTAATAGTTGCTTTTGTTTATTGTTATGAACTAGTTTTCTTTAGGTAGTGTTTTTACTTGCTTTTCTTAGAACTATCCATCGATCCTTGGCCTAAAAGTACTTAGGTTACATAGTTTAAAGTTGCTTAGTAGGGTTTTCTCATTAGATAGGTTTGCTTGAGTAGATTAGCCTTAGATAGTTACCTTCCTTAGTTAGGCTATACTCCTACCAGACCTTCTAACTTTGGCATATATTTTGCTACAACTCTAAGCTTACTTACCCGGGGTTGACAATTTAATTGAGGGTTTTTAGTGTGTTGTTTTAGTGCGTATACAACACCCATCAAAACACATAAATACAATGAAACTTGATTTTTATTAATGAATAAGAGAGAAAAACACTGTAGAACACAAAATGGTAGAATGGGGTAGCTTATGTTTAAAAAGAAAAAGTAGCTTATTCTTAAAAAGAAAGAGATGTTGGCTACGCTTCATTCGCAACAAGATTTACATCACACTCCATTGCATGCTTAAAGGGCGTCCTTCACCTCAATTATATATGAGAGAGTGAGAGGAGAACAATTCCCATGATGAATGTGGGATAATTTAATTCAAGTTTATAAAACTCCATAGGCATGTAAAACACTAGGACTTCTCGGGCGATCACCCATCCTAGTAATACTCTAGTCCGAGCGCGCTTAACTGCGAAGTTCTAATAGGATCCGATGCATTAATTCTATGTTGTAAGCATGTACATAAGATTATTACATGATGTATGTAATTAACAAATGCAGATGGTATTACATTCCATTCCCCATCAAAAGGGTGAATATCATGGTTTATCAAAACCATAGGCTCAAAATGTCGATTCAGTGGAAAAGGTGGTTGGCCACCGAGAACCACCTGGATCAATACATGTGAGCCATCAACACTCTTCTTCATTCTCCTCGGTACTTCTTGCATTGGATCAATTTGAGTCATCAATGGTCTTCTTCATTCCCGTCATGTAAGGATTAAAGA
Source organism: Picea engelmannii (assembly GCA_009831015.1). Taxonomy (NCBI): domain Eukaryota; kingdom Viridiplantae; phylum Streptophyta; class Pinopsida; order Pinales; family Pinaceae; genus Picea; species Picea engelmannii. Next base: position 510,571 of record ML778643.1, on the reverse strand, counting down.
TGATTATATATTTATGTTGGAAGCAAGCATTTTTATAAAGGCATAGAAGGAATTATTTTTGTGATTTTTAAAATAAATCTATATTTTACCTATATTTAATAGAAATTAAGTATTAATATATTGATGAGAAATATCATAGATTTGCATTTTGCTATTTTGCTATTTTTTTTGGTTAGTTTTCTCCAATGTTCCTCTTGAAATCACTTAAGTTTCTCCACGGGTGAATTACCATGAATACATTGAATAATATTTGACACTTAGATTTATCCATGAGTGAATTACCAAACTTTTATTTATTTTTTTCCTTCCAAATATTCAACGATTCACATTTTTGCAAACAAATTTTGTTTAACAATCACTCACAAAATCCTCTTCCATTTTAGAATCTTCAACATATTACACTTTCAATTTAGCATGGTAGGATTTACAAAGATTGTTGTTCTATGAATCTACATTTTTAAATTTGACTAAATATTTATTTGATACTATTATAATGTGATATTTTCCAGGATCTAGTTTTTAAGATTGATAATTTTGGATTTACTAATTTCTCTACTAAAGATAAATTTGATTGGAAATGTAATATTTTATTTAACACATTTTTTTTTAATGAAGTGTGTACTTAACTTATTGTTGTCAATCGAAATGTAATATATTTTGGAAGTTTTTCATCATGGAAGGGTTGCATGAATATATACCCTTCCAACTAAAATTAAGAGTGACCCTTTAAATTTGATCACTGGTGAAGAGAGACGTCTATGGCTAGTGATGTTCAATGTCCATAAGTTGGTTTTATCATAAATCCCTTTTCTTACAAACTTCTTGTGAATTATTATATATTGTAGTTTAAAACATACTTAAGACATATTTCTGTTAAAATAGAGTTTGCCTTTTTAAAAGTGTTTATTCATAATATTTACTATATAATTAATTTTATCATAATTCTTTTTTTAAGAGCGTAGATCCATCTTAAATTAGGATCTACCAAGCACTACGAGGGATTCAATTTTTTAAGGTGTAATTGTTTTTTAATTATTTGATTCCATGTCAAGTTTTACACGTTGAGTGAAATTGTTTTTTTTTTTTTTTAATTTGAGTCAACTTTCTTTTTATTATTGTTATTTTTTCAATTGATCCAACTTTAATTTTTTTGTTTTGTTTAATCAAGCTGACTTTATTTTTATAATAATTATTATTACTATTTTTAATTGAGTTTACTCTTTTTTTTTAAATATATTGTTATTATCCTCACACTAACACCTTAACATCTCCCCCATATTGAGCTATAAAGCAGCTGGCTACTCTCAATACAAATAAATATTTAAATAATAAATTAAAAATAAATACAATAAAATCATAAAGTATCATCCAACACAATATTGTAATTCAGTGACATTAATTCAACACAACTTATTATATACCTGATTATTTTCTTACTTTTATTATGCACCTTTACATAAAAGTTTGTACTTGTACACCTTTTAATATTAGAGAATTGGAATTTAGTGAAAAATTTAAATAATAAGAATGATCTAAATGTTGGAATTTGGTGAAAAATTTAAATAATAAGAATGATATAAATGTTAAAGCTAAGTTTAAAATTTTAAAATTGGTATAATAATATATCTATATTTGACATTTGACATTTTGAGAAAAATTCAAATACCACAAATCAAATTCACTACCAAAACACTCTAATAATAATTTTAATTTTAGTGCACTACAAGACTTATTTCTATTTAATAATAATTTTAGTGCATTCCATGATTTATTTCTACTGTATAATAAATTATAATTCACTTTTGTAATATATTAAGTATATGCATTTTAATTCACTTTTTTAATATATATTTCATGGTTTATTTTTATTGTGTAATAAATTATAATTCATTTTCCTAATATATTAAGTATATATGTATTTTTTTCTGTCTACGATGTTTACTCGACACATAAGATAAGTTGGGTTTGAACCAATGATTTTACATAACAGAGTGTCTTAATAGTACACTCCATCACCCAATACCCTACATCTCGGGGCTAAGTATATATACTTTAATTCACTTTCTAAATATATATTAAATATATGCATTTTAAAATTTTAATATATATGATTTAATTTGTCATTTTAAACTAAATTATATTAAAAAAAATAAAAAACATGTCAATATAATAATTCATTTGTTGAGAAAAAGAACAACATAAACATTTAATAGAAAAATAATAATATAAAGAAATAATTAAAATATTTTAATCCATGTAATAGAAAATCAAAATGATCGCAAATATTAAAACCTCTGTGAGGGACATGCAATGTAAGGAGTGTGCGACATAGATAGAAAATATTAAAGAGGGTGACATTTCTTAAATTAAATAGATGACATGCCAATTAAAATCAAAGATAAGGACATGCCATGCAACATACAAATAATGGGAAAACCCTAGTAATGGTGGCATTGAATTGTATGGATGAGGGTATTTCGTGGGTCTCTCTTGATTTTTCATAAGAATTATCTTCATGGGGGACTACTTTCCATAGGCTACCCATGAACCCCTTATTAGGTTAGAGTAAATAACAATCACTTTAAGGAGATAAATCATATGAAGTAAATGAGACATGTTTTGAATAGTACACATTTTTCTAGATGGCCTTGCCATAGCCTAGTTAGTAGGTTTCCTCAAAGCATGTGTTAACCTTAGGTATATATCACTGTGTGAAAAAATCACATTAGACTATTGTAGTTATAGCAGTATGCGAGGTGGAAATGGGAAAATTCCATGAGCTATATTTCCAGTGCGATAAAATATGCTTGGATTGCAACCAAACTCCCCATTTATGCATTGGCTACACATGAAAGTTTGACGAATATTTGACACCCATTGGAGATTGTTGGAGAGGTGTTGAAGCATTGTGCCTTGAACCCTATTATTTATCTGATAGCAACTATTCAGTTCGATGTAAGCACTAGTTCTATCGTTAACCCCCAAATTAAACATCCCCATTGTATTAGGAAGAAGGAGATTAAGATGTCAGTGGAAGTGGAATTAGCTCTAGGATTATACAGTTTCATTGTTCTTTTTTTTGTAAATATGAATACAACACGTTACATTTTCTACTCTATAGAAGATTCCTCTGCAAAAAAATACCTATAATATTTGGGATTGTACAAGGCATGGTTCTAACATGAATGGTCGATTGTTATGAGCCAAACTCCAAAAAGTATCCAACATATAATCCACTTTGAGGGGGAAACCTCCTTTTACAATATATGCAATGCCCAAGACAAGATGAGATGCATATACAAATAATTCTTCTTTGATATAAATAGGAGATAAAGTGAGCATGATGTAGCCTACCACTAAGCTGACCTAATCGTAACTAATAAAATAATAATAAATGAATGTTAGGGCCTTAGGATCCTTAACATAGCCCCTCTCTTTTTCAAAATGTTTTACCCTCAAAGCTTGTAATTAAGGGTGTTTCTTCATGAATCGCTAATTTTCTCATGTAGCTTCTTCCAGAGGCATATTCTTCTACCTGATTAGATACTCCATAATGGCTCTATTCCATAGAGATATAGAATTCCTATCTATAACTTTTTTCGGTTCAAGAATCAAATTCCCTTCATCTAATTATGGAAGTTCTGTCTGTACTGGAATAATTTGTCTCAAAACCTTTTTTTAGGAAAGATACATGAAAAACCTTATGAATGTGAGAAGAAGGAAAATCTAACTCATACATCAATAGTTCAATCTTGTGAATAATCTTGTAGGGTCCATAAAATTTTGGAGCTAATTTCTTATTCGTCTTCTATTTGAAGGTGGATTGCTTATAAGGTTGCAGTCTCAAAAACACCCAATCACCCTCCTCAAATTGTCTTTCACTTTTATGTCGATGTTCTTGCTGCTTCATCCTGTTTTGTGCCATTTGAAGGTTTTCCTTAAGAATTGTCAAAGTTTTTTTAGTCTTTTCCATATGTGACTCTATTTCCTCCACTTTGGAATGATCCTACAAAATGTATGAGATACTAGGAGATGGATATCCATAAAGGGATCCAAATGGGGACATCTCAGTAGATGTGTGATATGTGGCACTATACCACCATTCTTCTAGAGGAAGCCACTTCACCCATTGATATTGCTTGTCTGAATAATATCAACATAGATAACCCTCTAAACATTTGTTAACTATTTCTATTTGACCATATGTTTGTGGATGATATATTGAGCTCATAGCTAGTCTTGTTCCACTCATCTACCATAATTCTTTCCAAAATATTCCTATGGAATTTGGATCTTTGTCACTTACTATTAATTTAGGAAATCGATGAAGTCTATGAATTTCCTTCATGAACACTTCCACCACTTGACTTGTCATATATGTACTTTGAATTCCACAAAAATGTTCATATTTTGTGAGTCTATCCATGACCACAAAAATTGCATCCTTACCTTCTAATTTCGATAAACATGTAATAAAATCCGTTGATATCTCTTTCCATATTTGATTAGGTATGTGTAAAGGATGAAGTTGCCCTGGAGTTTTTATTGTTTCTCCTTTATTTCTTTGGAAAACATGGCAATCTCTTACAAATTTTTGAATGTCTTTCTTCATTCCTTCCAAAAAAGATATTTTTTTATCCTTTGATATATTTTAAGGAACCTTGAATCTTCTGGTATTGGAGATTCACGAGACTCCATTAATATGTGTTGCTTCATCTTTGATTCATGGAATAAAAATATTCTACCCTTGTACTAGAGAATATCTCTCTTCCACTCCCAATGTTCCATAGTTCATCCCTTCCTTTATACATTGTATTTTATTTCTCATACTATTGTCATTTTTCCATTCATGATGAGCTTCTTCCAACCACATAGGATTGGAAGATGTAATATAATATAAACTTAAGGCTTCTTCTATTCTAGAAGGGGCATCTACGACCACATTGTCCTTCCCCTTTTTGTATATTATTTCAAATTAAAACCTTTCATTTTTTCTACCCATTTTTGTTTCTCTTCTGATGATAATATTTTCTCCAAAAATTACTTTAGACTATCATGGTATGACTTGACTTTAAAATTCCTCCCAATGAGATATTGTTGTCATTTTTTATTGCATGTAAAATTGCTGCCATTTCTTTTTCATATGTACATTTCACCAAGTTTTTTCACTTTAATTGTTTACTTTCAAAAGTCAATGGTCTCCCTTCTTGCATCAATACTAATCTAATTCCTTGTCCAGATGCATCACATTCGACTATTAGTGTTTTACCAAAATCAAGTGTTGCATGTACTGGTGTAGAAGACATGATATCTTTTAAGAGTGAGAATGCTAAGGTAGCCTCTTCATTCCATACAAATGAAATTTTCTTCAAGAGATATGTGAGTGGGAATGCAATGCTTTCATAATTCTTAACAAATTTATGATAATATCTTGTAAGACCTAAAAATCCTCTAAGACTCTTGATGTTCTTAGTAATAGGCCATTTTGTAATAGCTTAGATCTTTTGAGAATCCAACTTAACCCCTTCCCTTGAAATAATATTACCCAAATACTCTACTTCTTGTTTCCCAAAAGAACATTTGGATCTTTTTACATACAATTGATTGTTTGCAAGAATTTGTAGGACTTTATCCACATGTTTAATGCAGTCTTCCCATGATTTGCTATAGATAAGTATATCACCAAAGAAAAGCAACACAAACTTTCTAAGTTATGGTAGACATTTTTTGTTCATAAGGCTTTGAAAATTAAAAGGATCGTTAGTCAACCCAAAAGGCATGATCGAGAACACATAGTGCCCATCATGAGTTCTAAAATATGTTTTAGGAAAGTCTTTTTTTCTTCACCTAATCTAGTGGTATCTCGACTTAAGATCTAGATTTGTAAAATAAGCCACTCCATGAAACTCATCGAATAGCTCATCAATATTTGGAATAGGGAATTTATCCTTTATGGTGATTTTGTTTAGATTTTTATAATCAAGACACATCCTCCAAGAATTATCTTTTTTTTCTCACCATCACTAATAGAGGTGAAAACGAACTCCTACTTGGTTGAATGATACTCGAATCCAACATGTATTATACCATTTTATCAATCTCTCCCTTTTGTCGATTAGGATATCTATAAGGCCTTTTATTAGGAGGATTACTTCCAGGTGAGTTGTCTTTCATAACGCACCAATTATGGGGCCTCACAAAAATGCATCACTATGTTTATATTTCAAAACTTGTCGTGGTGCATACTGTTAGAGTTTATGCACTAGTGCTCTATGTTTATTGTCGCACCACCAAGTATTTTACCTATGCATATAATAAGATGCACCATGCTTATATATTATGAAATATTATACTTGGCCTCGTTCTTTTTACAACACCATTACGTTTTATGGACCTGTGGGCACCGATAGGTTAATTTTTTTTATTGCACCTTTAGTGGTGGGATGTGTTACTATGAATGCAATGATGCTACCTTGTTATTGTAGCACCACCATTACATTTTGTGATGCATTGGTTTATATAGAGCACCGGTAATGGGGCATCCAATAAAATGCCCTGACATTCCAAATTGATCAGTATTTTCCCAGTGCAGTTCCTTTAACTACATCGGTGGAGTTGGTAAAAAAAAACACATTGTTGCACTTAAATTTACAGTGTGCAAAATCATCGGTGGAGTTGGTAAAAAAAAACACATTGTTGCACTTAAATTTACAGTGTGCAAAATCATCGGTGCACTTTGTTAAACTGAAAGCATTGGTGCAGCAGTTCTACCAGAGCACCGAATTTGTTTTTAAAATTTATCACGATGCTCATTATTGAACGACACCGGTGCTTATGGTTATATTCGATGCACTGACAATTATTCTAACTATGAATTTAACACATGAAACAACGCTTCAGGGTGAGACAAAGCGTTCAGGTGCACCATGCGAAATTGGAAAAGAAATTGAAAAAATGCCAAATTTCAAGCTAAATTCAAACTTTAATTAATGAAAGTGAAAATAAGAAGGTAATAAACAATTTACCCGGACTATTATATCCTGAGGAGTCACGATTCCATCTTTGAGAGGAAATGAAAATTCGTGGTAATTTCAAAAATTTGGAAATGTGTGGACTCTACCAATGGAGTTATCCAACTCGTTGTATATCACCAAAAACATGGCTTCTTTGGAAGGAGGATGAGAATTGTTTCTTGCTTGTGAGTTTGGAAGCATGAGATGTACTATAACAATTCAAATTGGTTTGGTAATTATTATTTTTATTTACCCTGTCGTGGTGCACCTGACGACAATGATACACATCGGGGCGTAATGTTTAACGACACCGATGTGCTTTGATCGATGATTGTTATTTTTATTATAATGTATGACAATGTTTTTATACATTTAAGAATCTATGTGTTATTGTTTATGTGTGCACCGATGCGTATATACCTTAAAGGTGCATCGGTAAAAAAAACTTTGCAAAAACCTTTGATTGCCTGCCTTTGCTATAAATAGAAGAGGGATAGATTTTTTTCCAGGGAGGTTATATAATAACCTCTACAAAAATGTGTTCTCCTTGTATTGAGGTGTTAGTTAAATTTGATGTTCATGATCCCTAGATGAAGGTATCCCTTTAGGAATTTCTTGAAATACCCTACGGTGATATTCCAAGGTGCATTTGTATTCCTATGGAATATTTTCATATTCCTGCTTTACTTCCATAGAATAAAGTCTAACCACCACTCCCTTACTACCCCTTTTTAGGATCTTTTCCATTCTATGAGAGCCGATGACCTAAGAAGGTGCATATTTTAGCCGTTTGAGTTCATATTGAATTCCCTCCAACTCAAATATCATGAATAATTCCTTATAATTTGTAGAAACTGTACATAATGTTCTCAACCATTGAATCCCCATAAAAACATCTAAACCTCCAATGGGAATGGAATACATCATACTTTCTAAGTTATATTCTCCCATACTAAGTTTAATGTTGTGGCATTTTCCTCTACAATCAATACTACCTCCATTAGCAACCAAAACTTGAAAAATTGTCATTGGATACACAAAACAATTGAGGCTCTCTACTAATATTTTATCAATGAAGTTATGGGTACTCCCTAAGTAAATAATAATTATGACCCTTTGCTTCTTAATGTGTCGTGCAATCTTAATGTTTTAAGGTGCTGACAAACTAGCCAATGCATGAACACATATTTGATGCCTCTCACTGTTGTTCATAATTTCTAGGTCTTTTTCCTACTCTTTTAAATCCACTATTTCATCCTCATCTCTCTGTATAGATGCCTCCATTTCCTCTTCGTCATTATTCTCCAAGGTGAACAATTTTGTTTCTTAACATTTATTCCCTTTTGACCATTTTTTATTACAATAAAAAGATAGTCCTTTTGCTCTGGTTTCCTCCATTTCCCTTGGTGATATTTGAGTAGGTTGAGGTAGGGTTTCCCTATGAGACCCAAATGTATATTTTCTTCCTACATATGTTCTAGTGGTATACTTTTGTGTAGATCTATTCTTGGCTTGAATATGACAAGAAAATTTCATAGCCTCCATAATATTTTCAACATGTTTTAAGAAGATCTCATGTTTAATGTCTTCTTGTAATCCACCCATGTAATCTTTTAATAGATGTCCATCACCTATGTTATCCACCCTTGTGGAAACACCTGAAATTATGAATTATAACCTTCAATATCACCAAAGTGCTTGATTTTTGTCAATTGACTAAAGTAGTCTTGTTCCCAAACTTTTCCATATTGTGCTTCTAAGTATTGTTCGAGAAATTTATATTTTTGACACACTAGTTCAGTGGGAGTTAACTAACTAGTTCTATTTTAGACTTTCTATTTAGACCATCACTATTATGTATGCATGCATTCCTAAGGAAAGCTAATTGCTTGAACACTTTTTTCAATTATGGAATGTTCTTTCCTATATATGAGTGCATTCCACTCATTCATTGTATCACAATGATCATCATTGATTAGCTCATTCGAGTAGTGTGAATATATTTTCTCATTCTTCCATATTGAACCTCTTGTCCTTTCTTGATAAGCTTTGTTTGTACTTTCTTTAGCTAGATCTCTTGTGCAGGTTTCGATGAAACATTGACATGGTATCAGAGCTACGTTGCTTGGAGCAAGCCAGAAAAGCCAAAGAATAGGAAAATTAGAGTTTCGGGGAGAAAAATCCTAGTAACAGACACTGTCGCACCCTTTCTTTGTCGAAAAGTGCGACAATCTGTAAGTGTCACAACTTCTCTTTGTTGAATGCTGCGATAGTCGCACCCTTTCTTTGTTGAAAAGTGCGACAATTTGTAAGTGTCACAACTTCTCTTTGTTGAATGGTGCGATAGTCGCACCCTAGACTTACAGTGTTTTCAATTTTGGACTTGTCGCACCCTAGTACACTACTAGAGTGCAACAACTAGGAGCTTGTCACTCTGTGTCTTAAGGAAAGGTGAGACAACCTCTAAAAATTCCTTTTTTGTAGTGATTTCTCAATTTTTTCACTTGCAGATTGGGGGTAAATTTTAGGGTTTCTCAGAAACAGTGGGAGAGATGGATACGCCACCAATTCTTCAGTATAAATTGGTGGTAATCCTGAAACCATAAAATTAATTTTATTGGAATCCCAAGGCTGAATTCCAACTCAAAAGGAAAGGAATGTACAATTTGACGATGGGAACATAAACAAAACCTACATCGGAAATTGAGAAGACCAGATGGGCGAACTGAAAGGATGAGACCACATGACTTCTTCTTGAATTGATTTCAACTGATTTATGGTTTCATGTAGTTGGATGGAAGAATCCAAAAGTGATATGGACAACCTTAGAAAGTATGTTTGGAAAGAAGGATGAGATGAGAGGTCATTTGCTTGAGGTAGAGTTGAATACCTTGGATCCTAAAAGTTTTGATAATATACATGATTTCTTTACCAAGTTTAAATCTTTGATATTGAGCTTGGCATATTGTGGTATTGATAAGTCTACACAAGTAGACCAACTTATTCTAACAACATTTTATAAGCTAGGACCAAAATATGTTGTCTATGTCTCAACTTTCCATTTTGGGAGATATCTCTTGGGATCAAAGTGGACGATGCCTACCATGGATCAATTCATTGATTCTATCACACATGAGTAGGAAAAACTCATTCGGATGGGCCTAATTAAGGACCCAAAGAATATACACTCACCATGAATGATGGAAAAGGGTAATACAAACAAAAAGGAAAGGGGAGATCACATCCAGAGCCAAAGAAGGAGGGATATTCCAAACCCTTCAAGGATTCTTTAGGTTCCAAAGAGAAGAAGAAGAAGGGAAAGTAGTGCACTTAATGAAATAAACTAAATCGTGAATAATCCACAGGCATGAAGAACCAAATCTATCTTATGGCTCAGGTACTTTAGAAGAACAACCTTGGAAACATCATTCCAGAAAGATCCAAGAAGAAGAAGGAAGAAGATCCTATGTCTAAGAATGGTAATCATCATGGTCTTGTTGCAATTGATTCCTCATCTGATTCATGGATTATATATTCTGGCACATCACATCATATGGAAATGAAAGAGGAAGTTTTTACTTCTATTAATGCATGTTCAAGTCCCCCTATACTTATGGGGGATGATACTCTAGTAGCGGTAACAGGGGAAGGGAGAGTGGAACTCCCTAATGGAAGTTTTGAGAATGTTTTACATGTTCTGAATCTTTCTATAAATCTTCGCTCAGTTTATCAGATCACTTAAACATGTAAAATGGTTGAATTTACATCAGATTTAGTTTCTATACTTGACATGCATGGCAATTTCATTATTGCAATTGGTGAGGTAGATCACAAATCAAGTATGTATAAATTAACTAAGTTTGTTGACCATAACTCCTCTTTACTACTAACGCATGCTGATGATAGTAGTAGAGTATGGCATGAGAGATTTGGTCATTTAAATGTTAGGTACATGCAGTGAATTTCCAAGCAAGGAATGGTCAAAGGCTTGCCAGATATTTACTTTTCTGAAGGGTTTTGTGAAGGCTACATTCTTGGTAAGCATCATGAAGATAAGTTTGAAAAGGGGAAGGAAAGGAGAGCCTCCTCTTCCTTGGATCTTGTTCATAGTGATCTCATGGGTCCATTTCCACATCCGTCCATCAACAAAGAAAGGCATGTCCTTACATTCATTGATGATTACTCATGCTATACTTGGGTTTATTTTCTCAGAAAAAAGTATGAATTTTTTTAGCATCTCAAAGAATTTAAAGCTCTAGTTGAAACACAAACTAGGAAGAAAATAAATATCCTTCGTACAGACAATGGGGGGGAGTATACTAACAAACATGTTCAAAATATTTTTCATGAGGCTGGTATCCAGTTGCAACATACAGTTCCATACACTCCACAACATAATGGAGTTGTTGAAAGGAAGAAAAGATCTCTCAAGGAGATGACCAATTGCATGTTGCATGCGAGGTCTCTTCCTTCCAAGCTTTGGGATGAGGCACTTAATTGTGTTGCTTGTATGAAAAACAGATCTCCTCATAGATCTGTTAAATACATGACACCTTTTGAGACTTGGACATGTGACAAACCATATGTCACACACTTCCATGTCTTTAGATCTTGCGCATGGACCCATATTCCTTCTGAAAAGAGGAAAGCATTAGATCCACATAGCACACATTGCATATTTGTGGGATATCTAGATGATGTGAAGGGGTACAAGTTGATTGATCCCTCTACATATCGACTCATCATTGAGCACAATGTTCAGTTTGAGGAGAGTCCTTTGCATGCACCTATAATGCAACATCTAAAGAATCTTGTGCTTCCATTAGTTCCAGACATCAGAGATGATGATTCCATACACTCAGATGCTACATATTCAGACTTAGATTTAGAGGATTCTATATATGGATTTGAGCAAGTAGTACATCCATATGAGGAGCCAACACCGGAGCTTCAACATATGCCCAAGTGGGAACAGTCCACACTTTAGGAAATAGTAAACCTTGCAGGGAATCCACTGGATTAGAGGAGGACTCGATCTGAGCATGAGAAGTCTTCTCATGTACTTTCAAATTTTTAACCAATGATGCCCATGCATTTCTATATGGTTCAATATTATGATATGTAGCTCTATAGTAAGGCTATGAGAAATCCATTATGGGAATAAGTCATGTAGGAGGAGTATGAATCACTCCTAGAGAATCAGACTTGGGATTTGGTTCCACTTCCACCAGGGAGGAAAATTTTCAGATGCAAGTGGGTCTATAGGACCAAGAGAGAAGTAGATGGTCAGGTGATGTTGGCATAGGGGCAGACCTAGGGTTCAACGCTACAACATCACACCAAAAAAACCTTAACTACCAGCCCTTTCAGCAACACCTGCAAAGCAGATGAAGTCTCACCTGAGGTAGAGGCAGGGGTGGTTGCAAGACTCAGGTGTCTGGAACCTTAATTGGGACACATATATGTGATTATATCACTTACAAAGCACTTAGCATCGATCATTCATCAATATTAAACCGTTATTATACTTTGCAAATAACACCGAACATTGCAACATTCACTTAGATCTAAGATATTTCAGCACTTAGCGACAATAAAACAGATCAGATCCTGTAGATTAGCACTAAGCATATTCATACATGTCAGATCTAACATACACGCATATAAGAATCACAAAGCATAAGTAAATCTATTTAAATATATCACAACACTTAGCAACCGCAGAGATAAACACATCAAGTCGAAGCACAAAGCATAAGACATAGATTTACGTGGTTCACCCCCACCCTAGGGCTATGTCCACCAACTCTTCTTCTTTATTAGCATCTTCAATCGGTTACAACACAGAGCCACAAAATCCCTTCTTCACATAGGACAGAAGATTTGCGTAGCTCGCTAGATCCTTCTTCCTTGCACTACAACACAAAGCCTTCCACAATGTCTTACAACAACTTGCGCTTAGCTCTGCAATTTTCACATAGGCACAAATCATTTACAATTCACTCTAACAATTAGCCTACATCACATAGATGTCGATCTAGCACTTAGCTTATTAACCATACTCTTACATCACCTAGCTATTTATTTATATATTTACAAAATAGGCCTAAACATGGGTAAACCCATGGGACGACATCCCTTTTCCCATTACATTATCCCAAAAACCCAAAAAGGACCCAAAGTGGGCCGAGATCTTGTGATCTCTACTTCGTCTTGCGCTCCTCCTTCAACTGGCTGTCGAAGTCCCAAAATAGGTCAAAAATGACCAAGGTTATCCCAAAATTTGGTCAAGGGCCAACAAGCCCCCAACACTCACCTTTGACTCATCCTGAGTCACTCAGGTCTGATCAGTTCTTCTTCAAAGGCTTTGATCTTGGCTCGATTTGCTTTGACTTGCTGCTTCTCTTTGGCCTCCTGTTCGGTGAAATCCTGGATCATTGCATCATTCACTGGTCCTTCTAAGCATTGTTCTGTAGTGATGGAAACCTGTTCTAGTTCTGCTCCTTGGCTCTCGACTTCTTTAAACAACAGGAATGCCTTGTCTTGCACGGGTTGAAGTCGTTGGCTGACTTCCATAACCTTGCTTTGAATTGTATGTATCTTTTGCTGGGTGGTGCATTGCTCATGGAACCTCTTCATTCTGTCTACAACCGATAGAGCCTTCAGCTACATCTGAAGTATATCTACATGCTTCTTCACCTCTCGGAGCTGTGACTCCAATGTCTATAACTCCGGGTTCTCAGTGAGTTTCTCGTAGGCCTGAGTGCTGCAGTTACTCAACTGCTTGCATTCTAATGCAAGATATTTTAATCTGTCGATTGCGCTGTGAGTAGTTGCTTCTTGCTAGTCTTTTATCTCCTGGGGGGTCTCGGGCATAGTACAAAGTTCCATATTTGCGATGCACTACTGGAGATTCTGGATTAATTCTTCAAGTTGTGCCACCTGTTGTGGAACTCTTTCTTCGGCATGTACTTCAACAACTATCACAGAGAGGAATGCTTTGTTGACTAGTTCCTTTACTTTGAGCTGCACTGCGAGCAACTATTCCTTGCTTTATTGTAGCCCTTCTTTCTCTTTGTCCCACTTTTCTTGAAGAGTAATTTTTTCTTGTTCAGCAGCACTACGCTGCTAGACAAGTACTCCCTGTACCTGTGTCAAAGCCTGGGTGGCTTTCACTGTGACTTCTTGAGCTCGTCGAAGGCGAGCTTCAACCATATCAACAATCCGGTGGAGTTGAGCTGGCTCATCTCCCGGTTCTACTGTTCCTGTTGTCAGAGGCATAGTGGAGACTACGTAGCTAAACTGGAGTGCCTTCTACACTCCTTGGAGTTCAATATCGATACGATTATACATCTACTCCTGCTTCACCTCCTGCTTCTCTACTATCTCCCGTGAAGCATTGCCGACAGCTGCAATGATGAAATTAAAATCATCCAATGTGAGGGTAGTCTGCATCTTGGTTACTGGAGTTATAGGTTTCTTTCGAGAGGAAGATTTCAAAGGTGAAACCTTCCTTTTCTTCGACGAGTCCTCTTTTTCCCTAGGTGGTGGTACTTCGCCTTTCTATTGTTCAATTTATGCGCCTTCTATCTCTTCGCCGTCACCCCCTTTGTCTGGTGTGATAGAGGAAGTCCTTACAACTGCATTGTCTACATCGTGAATCTATTCAAGCTTCTTCGTCTTTCTTGGTCTTGGTGTATCCGACACAGTTTTTGGGCTATCATTATCGGACAACTCCATGGGGTTCGCTAGAATGAGAAGGTCTGCCGACCAGTCCTTGGTGATCTCTTCGATGTCTTCCTCGGTCAAATTGTAATATGACTACAACTGTTGCTTGTGCTCATCAGGGCACGCTGTTATATAAATGAAGTGGTGGTCTGCACTAAACTTCTGTAATATACCATATATAAAAAGTATGTAGTATAGAAATAAAATGCTAGAAATGGAAGAATAATAGTAATATAACCAACATAATCTCCACAAGAACACAAAAATGATATAAGAACAACCACAAAAATAACATTTTGGTTTAGAAAGCAATGTTCACGAGCCTCTTCGAGGGGGCAACCTCCAGTCGAGCAATGCTCTATTACAATAATCTACAAGCTAGGGTTCTCATACCCTCGACTCCTATTTATACTAAATATGTCTCTCAAAAGAAGCATCTAGAGGAAGATCCTTCTAGAAGTGGAAGCTTCTATTAGGTCTTCTTACATCTGCCTTATTCTATTTTATTGAAAGGCCTTATTAATATTGGCCTTTATTATATCCAAATATATTATTCTACCTATGTGTGGGTTAGGACCCTAACATGTCCGCCCCCTTAAAAATAGCCTTGTCCTCAAAGCTTGAGATGTAGAAATTGTTGCAGAATGGTAGCTGGTTCCCAAGTAGCATCTGTTGGAGTTGTATCTTTCCACTGGACTAGCACTTCCTTGATGGTTCTCTGACGCAGGCGATGTTCATGCTGGTCCAAAACTGCTTCTGGCTGTAGCCAAATGGATCCTTCTTCAGCTAACTCGGGCAGGTTGGTTTGAATTTGGCACCTAGTTCCAATCACCTTCTTTAAGCATGAAACATGGAAAACATGATGTAGCTTTGAATGACTAGGCAGAGCTAACTGATAGGCTACTTGTCCCACACACTTGAGAACTATATAAGGACCATAGAATTTGGGTGCTAGCTTCTGACAATGCTCGACCTTGAGGGAAGTTTGCTTGTATGGTTGCAGTTGTAAAAACACCTGATCCACTTCTGCAAATTGACGTCCAGAGCAACCTTGATATGCTTGTTACTTCATGCGATTCTGTGCCATGAACAAGTTCTCTTTGAGGTTACAGAGAATAACCTCCCAAACTGTAAGTGTTTGTTCAATCGCCTAGACCTTCGAAGTACCCGAAAAGTATGAGAGAACTAAAGGTGGCTTCTGTCCATATACTGCTTCAAAAGGAGTCATGCGTGTAGTTGTATGGTAGAAAGTGTTGTACCACAATACAGCTAGGGGTAACCATTGAGCCCACTGATTTTGATTTTTAGAGGAAACACACCTCAGATGTGTTTCCAAACACTTGTTGACAACTTTTGTTTGACCATCATTCTGGGAATGATAAGCTATGCTGAGATGCATTTGGGTGCCCTGTAGCTTGAAAATTTCTGGCCAAAAATTGCTTGTGAAAGTTGGGTCACAATCAGAAACAATAGAGTGCGGCATGCCATGAAGCTTGAAGATATGGTCCATGAAAATTTGAGCCACCGTGGATGCTGTAAATGGGTGTTGAAGAGCGCAGAAATGAGCATACTTGGAAAGGCGATCAACAACCACCATTGTGACTGATTTATTTCTTGATTTGGGTAAGCCGGTAATAAAGTCCATAGAGATATCCTTCCAAATAGTAGGTGGGATCGGAAGCGGTTGTAGTGTGCCTGGAGATTTGACTGTTTCTCCCTTGTTGCGTTGACACACATCACATTCAGCGACAAAATTATGGATGTCCTGTTTCATACAATCCCAGAAAAAAGAATGTTTGACCCTGTCATAGGTTTTGGTGAATCTTGAGTGCCCCGTTGTGGGTGTAGCATGAAGCTCGGAAAGTACCGTGGATTTTTTATTTGATTGTTTACTTAAATACAAATGGACTTTGTATCGAAGATCATCATGGAGCCAAGAGTACCCTGAGGGAGTTGGAGCATTGGACTGCAATTGCTGGATCAGATGCAAACTTTTGGGATCTTGTAGCCATTCCTGGCGAACTACTTGGAGCCAATCTGGTAAAATGAAGGAAAGAGAAAAAAGGGATCCTTCATCTTCATATTTTCAGGAATGTGCATCTGCCACCACTTTGTCTTTGCCTTTCTTGTAAATGATCTCATATTCATATCCAAAGAACTTAGTCACCCATTTTTGTTTCTCTGGGGAGGAAATGCATTGTTCCAAAAAATACTTGAGGATTTGATGGTCTATCTTAATTTGGAAACGTTGCCCCAATAGATAAGGGCACCATAGATTAATGGCATGTAGAATAGCCAACATTTCCTTTTCATAGATGGAGTTGCCTAGATTTCGTTCAGATAGTTGCTTGCTGGTAAAGGCCAAAGGTCGACCCTCTTGCATAAGGACAACACCAATTCCTTTCCCTGAGGCATCACATTCCAACACAAAGGTCTTTGTGAAGTTAGGAAGGGAAAGAACTGGAGTGGTGCACATGGTCATCTTCAAGGTTTGAAAAGCTTGAGCTGCAGCTGGATTTCGGGTGAAAGAGTTATTTTTGAGGAGAGTAGTGAGAGGTGCTGCAATGTTTCCATAATTCTTAACAAACTTGTGATAATAACCTGTTAAGCCGAGAAATCCATGCAAAATTTTGAGAGTCTTTGGGTGCGACCAGTCTTGCATATCTTCAATCTTTTTTGGATCCACCCTGACGCCATCCTTTGCAACTAGATGACCCAAGTATTCTATTTCTGAGGCACCAAAAGCACATTTAGACTGTTTCAAAAAAAGTTGGTGCTGAGAGAGTAAATGGAGAACTCAATCCACATGAGTAAGGTGGTCTGTCTAGGTTTTTATATAGATGAGGATATCATCAAAGAAAACTAAGACAAAATGACAGAGAAAAGGACGGAAGACATGATTCATGAGGCTTTGGAAGGTGGAGGGGGCATTACACAAGCCAAAGGGCATGACCAAAAAGTCATAGTGGCCCTCATGAGTTCCAAAGGCAGTCTTGGGAATGTATGCCTCTTTCATACATATCTGGTGGTAGCTTGAGCAAAGATCAAGTTTAGTAAAGAATTGGGTGCCACTCAATTCATCCAGGAGGTCATAAATGACAGGAATGGGAAATTTGTCTTTAATGGTCAGTTTGTTGAGGGCATAGAAGTCAGGACACATTCTTCAAGAAACTTCTTTCTTTAGGAACATGACTACAGGAGAAGAGTAGGGGCTCATACTAGGGCGGATAACACCTGCATTAAGGAGTTCCTGGACCATTTTTTCAATTTTATTTTTTTGTGAAAAGGGGTGGTGATATGGACGGATATTGGGAGGAAGGCTTTCGGGTACAAGGGGAATGGAATGATCATGAACACCATGGGAAGGAGAGAGTCCTTGGGGAGTGGAAAATACCATTTGATGTTTAGAAAGGAGGGCTTGGAGGTCTTGTGGGACCAAGGGTGTCTTTGTTTCTTGTATGGCATGGAGTTGGGAAATAACACTAGAATGACCTTTGTTGAGCAATTTTTCCATGCGATGGGAACTAATGATCTCAGGTGAACCTGTTGTGATGCCTTGGAATTTATATTGGTGGCCCTCCTGGTCAAATTGCATGGTTAATTCCTTAAAATCCCTAAGAATGGGACCCAAAGTACTTAGCTAATATGCACCCAACACAATGTCACAATCGGCCATGTCGATAGCAAACATATGGGATTTTAGGTGGTAGTCACCGATTTGGAGACACACATTTTCACAGTGACCTCCACATTTCATGGAACCACCATTGGCAATCATGATTTGGAAATTGTTAATGACATGGATGTAGCAATGAGTTTCTTGGGCAATGCGACGAAGAATAAAATTATGGGTGCTTCCACTATCAACCAGAATGATGACCTTTCGATGCTTGATGTAATAGATTAACTTGAGGGTTGGGGAGTAGAGAAGCCAATGAGAGCATTGAGGGAAATGACCAGTTCTACTTCGGGAGGGTCTGAGGGAGGGGTTATGTCAGTGGTTATAGGTGACTCAGACACAAGGGGAGTTTCAACATCCTCTTCTGAAATATCCTTGGAGATGGTCATAAAAAGATTTTGTTCCTTACATTTGTGGCCCAGGAAATTTTTTTCATCATAGTTATAACAAAGGCCTTTGAGTTGGCGTTCAACCATTTCATCCCTGGTCAATTTTTGGATCTTTAGTGGGGCGGAGGGAGTAGTGGGATTTATGGGTTTAGGGTGAGGGATAAAAGAGGGTTTTTGGTTTGGAGAAGATACAACCCATTATGCTTCTTTAGCTCTTTTAGTAGCCTCCACCCAACTTGGAGGTCGAGCCATGAGGACATGGGACCTAATCTCATCCTTGAGGCCACTGATAAAACACTCTTGAAAAAAGGCATCGGTCATGCCTGCTGTTCGAAAAGCCAGGCACTCAAAGGCAACTATAAAGTCTTCTATTGTTCCTGATTGTTTTAACTTTGTCAAACGACCCAAATGGTTGGTGTCAGTGTCAAAGAATTCATAAAGCTCAGCCACAAAGTGTGTCCAAGCAATATACCCTTGACAGGAAGTTTTTCTCCATTTCAACCATTACCAACATTCTTTATCTAGATGGAGAATGCCATACTGGAGTTTGGCCAAGTCATCTGTAATGTCGTATAAAGAGAAATAATGTTCCATTTGGGTTACCCAACCAGTGGAGTCTGAGCCATCAAATTTGGTCACATCCACCCGCGGAAGGCGTAGGTCATGTTGAAAGTGATGGTGCTAAAAGTTATGGGAATGAGAGGAATGTTCACCTTCAATATGGGGAGGTGAGTCAGAGGAAGGGTTATCTGTAGGGATATTCAGTTTGGTGCAGAGTGATGAAAAGACAGATTCAAGATGGGTGGTTAGTTCTTGTTTGACTTCCTCCATTGAGGACTGTATGGTTGTATTGATGGTTTCAAAATTGGCACTGAGTTGTTTCACTTCTTGTTGGGTCGCGGTGAGACTAGATTGCAAGGTATTGAAGCAAGCTTCCAATTCTTGGCTATGGGTATGGGCCATGAGGATGAGGGAACTGAAAAGGGGCGAGTGGGGTCAGAAATTTTTTCCGAAAAATGATATGTATGAAGTTGATAAGGGAGAAGAGGTGAATCCAATGGAGTAGGTCTCAAATAATGGTGAAAAAATTTCCAGTTTTTTTTTTTTTTTACACCTGCGGAGTTATACTCCAGTCTGAAGAGTACTGCAGAGATGAAATCCCCAAATGCTTAACTAGGAAGAAAAGTGTAGTGATTTGGCAACCCAAGCATAGTTGTGTGGTAATAGATCTTGTCTATTTTAATTTGTTTATGTTTCTGTCCCCCAAGGGTTAGGTATTCAAGGGTTCTACAGAGAAGGGTTTGCCCTATGCTATAGCTCTCTAATATGCATGCGAGGTCCAACAGTGGTACTCGGTCCAATATCTCAGGGCACTAACTAAGGAGGATAGATTGTACCCTTAGTCGTACTACCCAACTACCCAGGTACTAGAGAGTATCTTCTCGAGTGATGTTCTCGGTGGCACTATAAAAATCAGGTGGTCGATTGGTTTGTCTAAAGAGGGCTTTAGGAAATCTAGGTCGATACATATACAGGTGTTGTATGATGCGCTACCACTTGAAGGGGTACCAACATGGGTTACAAGGGTGGCCAACATATGTGCGCTTAAGAACCACTTATATTTCCTATGTGTATGAATCCCTCAACCACGGGTTTATGCATGTAATGACAGATCTCTGTGGCTTAAAGACGTTAGAATACGTCTCTACCCTGAAAAAAAATTACCCACAATTTCTGCCAAGGAAAGTGCTCTGATATCACTTGTAATATACCAGATATAAAAAGTATGTAGTATAGAAATAAAATGCTAGAAATGGCAGAATAACAGTAATATAACCAGCATAATCTCCACAAGAAAAAAAAAATGATATAAGAACAACAACATAAATAGTAATTTGATTCAGAAAGCAATGTTCATGGGCCTCTTCGAGGGGGAAACCTCTAGTCGAGCAATGCTCTATTACAATAATATCCAAGCTAGGGTTCTCATACCCTCGACTCCTATTTATACTAAATATGTCTCTCAAAAGAAGCATCTAGAGGAAGATCCTTCTAGAAGTGGAAGCTTCTATTAGGTCTTCTTACATCTGCCTTATTCTATTTTATTGAAAGGCATTATTAATATTGACCTTTATTACATTTGAATATATTATTCTACCTATGTGCGGGTTAGGACCCTAACATCGCCATAAGTCTCTTTGATTCTTTGTGCTAATGCTCGGTCTGAGGTCTTCCCAGGGTAAAAATCCTATGGGTCAGGGCCTTGCATGCTAAGCCCTGTGATCCGATTGATCAAAGTTGGATCCACGGTGATGGGTCAGTTCAACCATAAGTATCCTCTGTGATAGCATGACAATAGTAACTTTACACATGCATTCACCTCCTGATGTCGTCCGAAGTGCGAAATCTTCATCACGTTCAACAATGTAGACTGTGCGAGGTTCTGGGTCCATGACTGCGAGATAATATTTGAGTTCTTTCCTTTAGTTCTGGTCAGATATTTGTGCGGGGTGAGCATGCTGTAAGTCTTCCTATCACCAAGGTTGAAGTCACTAAACTTCAATGCTACGAGCTTATCTTGATTTGCGCAGACTATGCATATCCCTTTCGGGAGGTACGTCATGACCAAAGGGTACTCAAAGTATCTAGGTACACTGTCACGGTTAATCGCTCTGCTCAGAGGTGGAATATAGGTAGGTAGTATACTTGGAATCAACTTAGCATTCGTGAGATCATCTTGATGCTTAGTGCACTTCTCATCGACTGACCAGGATGGTCCAGCTTGAGCAATGGATGGAGATGTTGCTAGTCCTCTTGTCGATAATGCTTGAACACCTATAGATACTCCTCTTTCTGACATGACTCTCTCAGTCATTAAATCAAGCAGAACTTCTGTTACGGATTCTTCGACTGCGGTGAGCTCGTTGGAAATACGCGCTTGGGATAAATTATCAGGGTCACAATACTGCATAGGAATGAACAACAAGGGCGCGATGATCACTGTATACACTTACTAGTTTGTGGGCTTCAAATTCTTAGTTGGAAAAAGTGTTCTTCGTGCATGGCGCGACGAGATAAATAGGAAATCTTGGCAACAATTTGCTTCAAACGAGTATGGGGTCTCCATTAATTCCTGTTATGTCTGTTATGGCGCGGTCCAACAGTCTAGTGATGAGCCATCAATTCTTTTTGACTTGTTCGAAGCGACAGTCGAACGGATATATCGGCCTCAAACGGCTATATCGCTTCGCTATGGTGAAGTGACCCATGTCGTTGTTCTGATATCCCGACGAAGCTCCAATTTTGCAAAGTTTCTTTCTATGAGGTACCCCCTAGAACCTGCTATAACTTTTCAATTTTAGCCTTCTTCTTACTCATCTTTCTAGCCTTCTTTCCAGTAAGCTTCGTCTCGGTGGTTCTTTTCCCGTTCTGATTCTTATTTTCCTTGGACATAGTCACTTCGTGCTATTGAGGTTCTCTCCTAGAACTCGGAGGTAATACTTCTTCTATATCTGAGATAGATACTTCAATCTTCTGTGAGTCCTTGAATTCTCATGTAGCTTTGACATCTGGACTTCCAGTGTTAAATAGCTTCGATTTGTTCTCCTGTTCTTCAATCAACTGCGCGATCCTTCTGGTCATGAAATATTTTAATTCTTGTCTCTGTTGTTCTAAAACCTCTTCTTCTTCCTTCTTTTTGGCTTGATCTTTTTCAATCCAAGGTTTTCCAACTAACATAGTAAATGGGGTGTTGTCCTCAATAAATTATATAATCTCAAAATCTTCCTCTGTCGAAGTTCCATTAGCATTCATAGATATCTAAGTGAGCCTTCCACATAGGTTTACCAATTTTTTTCTGAATATCCCTATTCCTCTTAATGAAGGGATCATAGGGGATCATAGCAGGTCTTCCTATAGCTTCCGAAGTTCTCTCTGTCATAAAATTCACCTATGTTTCCTCATCTAGGACATAGTCAATGTCAAAGTCTCCTATTCTTACCTCGATGCATTCTTTTTCTTTAAAGATCTCTGATAACCTAACATGTCGGTGGTCATTCAAGGTGTCTTTTATCTGTAGTAACATATTTTCTGATTCTCTCTATGGTTCTTCTATTTGTGGATCTGTCTTAGGGTTTTCTTCATTCAGATTCATTCCTTCAAGCTTAGCAATCATTCTAGGGCAATCCAACACTTCATGGTCCAAAGCTTTGCAACATAGACAACTAGGTCTTCCACCAGGACATTCCTTAGCAAGATGCCCCAGTCTTCTGCAACTGCAATAGAGGGTTAACCCTCTTCTTCGTTTACATGTTCTCCAACTTCTTTTGTACTGTGCAATAGGATCATGGTAGCTAGCCTGCAAAAAATTCTTTCTAGGATCCTGCATCCATTTGTTAGTCCAAACATTCTTTCTATGCATAGGTATAACATATCTATCACCATTCTTATCAGATCTATTCATATCAAACCTTCTTTAATCCATTAGAGCCCTATTTTTCAAGCTAGTACAGAGTCTATCAAACATGCCTAGATCCTTTCTCTAGAAACAAAAAATTTCACTTATCTTACTTCTACAGAGCACAAAGCTTCGAGATATAAAAAATTTTAACTATTCTTACCTTTATCAGAGCACAAAGCTTACATATCTTACCTCTTTTCTGCAGATCTGACCCCTTTTCTTCATAAACTTCCACTTTTACTTTTCTTAGAGCACAAAGCGTTCAGATCTCGCTTCTTTTCTTCAGATCTGACCTTACTTTCTTGGCACAAAGATTTTTAGATCAAGTAGAATACTGTGCACTAGGGCACATATCTACGCATAGAGCTTCCACAGTTTCAGAATGAATCTTTTCACAAAGTTTATTCTTCTTCAGTTCCAAGCAATCATAGTTTCAGGTCCCGACAACGAATCCATTTGTTGTCACAGGGGCAGACCTAGGGTTCAACGCTACAACAATGCACCAACAAAACCCTAACTACCAGCCCTTTCGACAACACCTGTGAAGCAGATGAAGTCTCACCCGAGGTAGAGGCAGGGTTGGTTGCAAGACTCAGGTGTCTGCAACCTTAGTTCGGACATAGATCTGTGATTATATCACTTACAAAGCACTTAGCATCGATCATTCATCAATATTCAACCGTTATTATACTTCACAGATAACACAGAGCATCGCAACATTCACTTAGATCTAAGGTATTTCAGCACTTAACGATAGTAAAACAAATCAGATCCTGTAGATCAACACTGATCATCTTCATACATGTCAGATCTAACATACACGCATATAAGAAGCACAAATCATAAGTATATCTATCTAAATATATCACAACACTTAGCAAACGCATAGATAAACACATCAAGTTGAAGCACAAAGCATAACACACAGATTTACATGGTTCACCCCCACCCTAGGGATACATCCACCAAATCTTCTTCTTTATTAGCATCTTCAATCGGTTACAACACAGAGCCACAAAATCCCTTATTTTCATAGGACAGAAGATCTGCGCAGCTCGCTAGATCCTTCTTCCTTGCACTACAGCACAAAGCCTTCCACAATGTATTACAACAACTTGCACTTAACTCTGCAAGTTTCACATAGGCACAAAGCACTTACAATTTACTCTAGCACTTAGCCTACATCACATAGATGTCGATCTAGCACTTAGCTTATTAACCATACTCTTACATCGCCTAGCTATTTATTTATATATTTACAAAATAGACCTAAACATGGGTAAACCCATGGGCCGACATCCCTTTTCCCGTTAAATTATCCCCAAAACCCAAAAAGGACCCAAAGTGGGCCGAGATCCCATGATCTCTGCTTCGTCTTGTGCTCCTCCTTCGAATGGCTGTCGAAATCCCAAAATAGGTCAAAAATGACCAAGGTTATCCCAAAACTTGGTCAAGGGCCAACAAGTGAGCAAGTACAAGGCAATATTAGTTACAAAAGGATTTCAGCAGATTCATGGGATATATTATGATGAGACCTTTGATCCTATAGCAAATATGGGACTCCATTTGCTTTCTTCTAGCCATTGCAACATCCATATGATGGGAATTTCACCAGATGGATGTGAAGAATTATTTTCTTCATAAAAACATTTCAGAGGAGATCTACATGGAGCAACCATAGGGGTTAATTCAAAATTCATCTTTAGTATATAGGCTGAAGAAATCTCTCTATGGCATCAAGCAAGAACCTAGAGAATGGTATGAAAATATGGATTCTTATCTACTTTCACATGATTTTGTTAGATGTAAATATGATTGCAATGTTTACATGTTGGGGACTACTAACTCTTTGATGATTTTAGTACCCTATGTTGATGATCTTTTGATCATTGCTAGCTCTAATTTAGCCATTGTTGTGGTCAAATATAATTTGCATGACAGGTTCTCTATGACATACATGGGTCCACTTCATTTCTTTCTTGGTCCTGATATTAGTCAAGATGATTCAAGCATCAAAATTTCTTAGGATAAGTATGTCAGGGAACCTATGGAAATATTCCACATGACATACTGTAAGTCTGCACCTACAACCTTCTTATCTGGGATCATACTTGAGGATGGCGATGATACACCATTAGTGGACAACACTTTGTATCAAAAATTTGTGGGGAGTATTATGTATCTCACCCACACTTGTCCGTATATCTCATATGCAATAGGATCAGTTTCTAGATACATGCAAGAGCCCCATGATATACACTAGAAGGCTACCAAGTGTATCCTCAGATATGTTCAGGGCACCATGAGTTATGGGATTCACTATGCAACTGGTTGTGCATTGGATCTTGTAGGCTTCATAGATTCAGATTGGGCTAGCGATGGCACATATCGCAAGTCCACTTCTGAGTACACTCTCAGTTTGGGGTTAGGCTCTATTTGATGGTCAAGTAAGAAGCAATTAGTCATTGTTTTATCTTTCGCAGAGGATGAGTATAGAGGAGTATTCAACTGTGTCATTTAAGAAATTTGGCTTCATCACTTCCTTACCGAGCTTGGTATCCAATTTCACTGTTCGATTGTCATATGGTGTGACAATCAGAGTACACTGGTATTTTGCAGATATCCAGTACATCGACAACGAACCAAACACATTGATGTCAACATACATTTCATCAGAGATATAGTACATGACATGACCATTGATCTACAATTATGTCCTTCCTATGAACATACCACCTATATCTTCACCAAGACCTTCACTGGGTTGAAGTTTCAGACTTTGCGAGATCGTCTTGGAGTGAAGAACAGAGTTTCCTAGCAGCTTCCTTTTCTGCTTTTGATGCATTGTCCTTTGAGGGGGGGTTTTGTTCCCACATGGTTTTCCCTCTTTCCTCATTTTTATTGAGTGTTCATTAATTGCATTGTACATGAGTACCTAATATGGCCTAGTTGTCGGGACTCATTTTTTATTACTCCATAGTGATGTTCATGGGGGGTGTTGGAGAAATTTCTATTTTCGACACACTATTTCAGTGGGAGTTAACTAACTGGTTTTATTTTAGACTTTCTATTTAGACTATCACTATTATGCATGCATGCATTCCTAAGGAAAGCTAATTGGTTGATTGCTTTTCTCAATTATGGAATGGTCTTTCCTATATATGAGTGTATTCCACTCATTCATTGTATCACAATGATCATGATTGATTAGCTCATTGGAGTAGTGTGAATATATTTTCTCATTCTTCCATATTGAATCTCTCATCCTTTCTTGATAAGCTTTGTTTGAACTTGCTTTAGCTATATCTCTTGTGCAGGTTTCAATGAAACATTGACAAGTATTTCATGTAAACAAACTCCAAGTACAATGATAATAATAGGGATTTCTTTTGAGTATCCATTGATACCATTGGTAGGGTTTTATCTCAAAATACAAGGTTTCCATGGAAATCCTTTGTTTATCATCCATAATATTATGCAATTTGGACTTTCCAATGCTACTCAATGGTATCAAGTGTCATAGAAGTATCAATGGTATCAAGGGTACTCAAAAGAAAGCCCCATTCTTATCATTATACTTGGAGTTTGTTTACAAGAGATACCAAGACTTTCCATGGGGATTTCTTGGTAGATGTGTCATAGAAGTATCAATGGTATCAATGGGTACTCAATTTGGACTTTCCAAACATCATATATGACACTGCTACCAAGACCACTTGTTTGAGACTAGTTTTAGGACTAGTCAAATAACTCTAATTTCCACAGCCTTTATCTCAAAAAGTAAAGTGACAAAAAATCTAAATTTTTTACCACAAGTGGTTCAATATATTTTATGATAATTCAAAATTTTTTAGAGTACAAAACCTTGCATAAAAAAATTGATAGTGAAAATTCCAAGATGAATTGTTTGAGACTAATTCCGGACTAGTCACAAATCCTAACTTCCATAGAATATATATTATAAAGTATAATGAACTAGTATTTGAAATTTTTACACAAAGCATTTCTATATGTTTTCTCAGTATCATGAAAATTTTACAATCTGAAACCTTGTTGAAAAACATTTCTAGCGAAAATTCTAGGATGACTCTTTTGAAACTAATTTAAAGAACATTCAGAAACCCTAAATTCCATGGGATGTAAATCATAAATTATGATGAACCAGTACTTAAAATTCTTACTAGACATACTTCAATATGTCTCCTTAATAGCCTCAAAATTTTGTTGTCTGAATCATCCCAGAAAAAACGATATAGTGAAAATTCCAAGATGTCTCAATTGAAGGAACAAAACCCTAGGATTGTATGCTTTAATACCAAATGTTATGAACCAAAATCTAGAAAATAGCCAACAAATAATCCATTTCAAGGGGGAAACCTCCATTTACAATATATGCAACATGCACAAGACAACATTAGATGCCTATACAAATTATTCTCCTTTATTATAAATAGGAGATAAAGTGAGCATGATGTAACCTACCATTAAGTTGTCCTAATCATAGCTAATAAACTAACAATAAATAAGTGTTAGGGCCTTAAAAAAAATCTATTATCCAGGTAGAACAATGTAGAATCTACCATTTCATAGAGTCCAATAACCTATCATGCAAAGAATGAAGGTAGAATCGACAAAATTGTGACCTTTATTTTGCATGACTAGATTTAAGTTATGTAATGACATTAAATGCTTATTCAACATTTTTCTAAACATAAATATACAACTCAAAATACATGTGAAGAAAAAATCTAGATAAGGAAACCAATATTTTACAAATGAGGCAAGGCTTGTGGCCATTCAACACTGAAATAATGTAAAGTTGCTTAGGCCTTGTGTCACACTATTAGAAATGTTGTGTTTATGATTATTTTCCAAATAAGATTCTAAAAAGATTTCTATTTGGTGGGTCATTTTAGATCTATTTTTGTTGAAGGAAATATCACTATAAATATTGAATGGACTTAGTCATGTTCCAATTATTTAAAATCTTTAAAATTTTCTATTATTGAAACATAAATACAAATCAAGAGAATGAATTTAATCATATTCAAATTATTTAAATTTTTTCACAGTTTTCTATTCTTGAAAAAAATATATATATCAAGAGAAGAAGAGACATCTTAATTGGAAAAAACACTATAACATCATAATGTGAATAACTTGCGGTCTTCTTTATATTCACGAGGATGTATGCCTACAAATCATACATAGATACATTAAAGCAAACAATTTTTTTGTTGTATGAGATATTTAATTTGAAGGTACTTTGATATGTCAAGAAAAATTGTTACCAGAGGTACTTTGATATGTCTCCTAATTAACCTCCAAATTTAGTTGTCTAAAGTTCCCCAAAAAAAAGTTATAGGAAAAATTCCAATATGACTTGCTTGAAGCAGAAAAACCCTAGGATCGATGCTCTGAAACCAAATGTTAGGAACCTGTGCCTTGAGAATGATAAATAGTCAATAAATAACAAGCCAATTCAAGGGGGAATCCTCTTACAATTTATTCAATGTGCAAGATGAGATAAGATGATCCTAAGACTAGGTCTCCTTGGTATATATGTATAAGAGACAAAGGGTACAATGAAGGGTTCTAGCCTACATATAAATATAACACTAGAATTGTAATAATTCAATATCTAGGGCTTAATAAGGGGTTTTATACTCAACATGGGGATTTGTCTAGGGCTTAACATTATTCCATGTGGCAGTGATGTGGCACACATACCATCTATCATTGCATTATTGTGCCATGCGATGAGGCCTCTAATGAAATAGATAAAGCTATTCAACAAAATGTTATTTAAGAATGAGAAGCAACTGGTTTGGAACCAAAATATCATAGAAACCAAAGGCTTAACATATTATTATAACCAAATACCCAAATGGATATAATATTTTTATGAAATTTGTTCGGTGTACAAATTGAAGAATAATGCTTGAAAAACCACATTGCAGTGAATGGACAATCCATGTATGCAAAACAATCTTCAATTTTTAAGGAAAATGAAGCTTGATTTTGGTGAACAAATGGTTGATCTTGGATAATTATGTTAGCACTAGAAGTCACCCTTAGATTGCATAGAAGGTAAGCCCAATACCCATCATTTTATACAATAAATGTAAATGAGTTTTAAGAGGCCAAATGGAGAAGATTCAATGAAAATAACATTCTAACTCATAAATCTGGATTGGTATGCGCAAGAAATTGAGGTCTTGGATCAACTTCAGTCAGTAAGTTGGAGTAAAGGTGAGTAGGAGGAAGACTTTGGTGAGAAAAGTGTAGAGTTTTGTTGTGAACATCAGGGCTTCCAACAACCTAAGGAAGAAAAAATTAAACAGAAGATCCTCTTGGATTCAAATTTCAAGGAAACTAAAAGAAATCATAATAACACTATAATCAAACATTCATCATAATATAGTTACAACAATTCATGTGAATCGGGCATTCATGAACTCTCTCAGTATCAGAGGAAAATAAGATGGGGTAAGAAAGCTGAATTAGATTAATCAAGAAGTCTCAAATCAAGTACATAACTAGAGAACCAGTGTTCTTCATCAAAACATTACAATAGAAGGGATCCTAGCTCAACCATTCGACCTTAACAAAATATCAAAGCTACTTATATATACTAAAAATGTTGCAACCACCAGGTATGTGATCGGACCCTTGCATTCAAAGTTTCCAGTCAGTGCCTACTCTGTCAGCCTGCGAAGGCCTTCTTATGTTACACATGAGACCGACTTAGTTATGTGCTTTGTAGGAAAATTTGTCCCTGGGAAAACTTTTGATTGACAATCTCCCCCCATGACCATTCTCAATATGCTTTCCATTTATGGGGTGAGATGAGGTCTCAACTGTTGCCCCCATTTCCATTAACTACCTTCATCAGGATTGGGACGATGCCTGACACCCATGAATGTTCCAAGCGGTGCCCACAACTTATTTGAGTCAATCTTGGCACCTCGAGGCCATGCATATCTTCTTTTGTGACCAATAAGGGGGTTTTCGGCCTTTGGCACAACTCCTCTCCATAGCTCCATCCTGCATGCAACCGCGGGCCATGACCCTATGCAATTACATGATTTCGGGCGCGACCAAGGGTGGTTTGAAAGAAAATTGCTTTTTTCCCTACAATTCACCATGAACCACCACGTGTCCCTTTCTAAAAGCCACAGTTTCGATTGCAGCCCACCCTTGAAAATTTAAAAATGTGCACACCTTCCAAACCCGCAATGGAGCACGACCATTGATCTTGTGATTTGAGATGAGTCTTCCTGATCAATGACCCAACTCTGGCACCTTTTAGATTGATGGATCGGATCTTTCCTTTTCAAATCGACGACCAATATATTCTTCGTGATTCGGGCTTCAGACCTTTCAAACTTCAAACTATATTTTCCCCAAGAAAAAACTCTAGAGATAAGAATCTGATGATGCGTGGCTTCTAGATTTGGACGACCGAGATCCACTTCGGGCCTTCAAGCTCTAGGAAAAACAAATCTCAAACATCATCTTCCTCCATGTGCTTTTACCTGGAGCTATGGATCTGACGACATGTGGTCTTGCTGATCAACGACTCAGATTCAATTCGAGCCTTCAAGACTTCGGAGACTTTGAGACTTTGGCCACTTCGACACTTTGCAATTTTTAACTCCCACAATTCTCCGAAGCGCTGAACTCCGAAGCGAGGGATTTGCCTCCATGTGTCCTTAGCTTTTTGATGGATTAAATTATTTCAGGAGTTCAAGCTTCGGCTCTTCTGGAATTCCACACACTTCGAAACTCCCGAATCTTATTTTCCCAAACACTTAGATCAACTGCCACCTGTCCCTTTAAAGATCAACGAATCATGCTCTCTTCGGGCCTTTTTCTCCCGCACTATACTTCGTGCAACTTTAAGATTCCTAATGTCCGTGAGCCGCTAATCTGAATTCCACATGGAATTCCTGCCGTTGGAAGTTGAACCTGCCTTTTTGCTTGATTCAAGTCTAGAACGGACCACTCTGAGTGTCGTGCTTTGAGCCCACGGCTGTGGCCTGTGTAAAAAAAGACTTGGACTACTGGATAGGGGCTGGGAAAATAGGGAGACCAGGACACTTTAAACCCAGAGGGGGGAAAATGAAAACAATTTTACAAGCCGAAGGGGGAGAAATTTAAGACTTGGTCTGCGAAAAGGAGAGAAATAGGGAAAAATTAAAGACTTACGTAGAAACCACAAACCCACAAGACTCTGACAAGTTCATGTAATAACATTTGGCTCCACATGGGGATGGCATGCGCCCTGCGATCTGCCAAGAACAAGTAGTTCCAATGCCTTAGCTGTTGGATTATGGAGTCGAGATCAAAATATTTCTTGCTGAGGATTACAGGCCGATAAAAACTCTAAACGAAAGAAAATACATGGGCTCCATAAGGAGATTATTTATGTACATCCATAGACTAATGAATTTTTACACAGTGTTAGGTGAAATCGAACTTCCACCATAGCCATTTAAGTAACTTCCTAACTGGAAGACCATTTACTCTGTTAGTGATTAACATTAGATAATGAGACCGTGACAACAGATGGATCATATCTTTCAGCCTTCCTCCTAGTGCTGAAGTCATGATAAAGTTGGGAGGCTCCAAATAATGAAGAAAATCTAACTCCATGTACTCCCTTATAGGCTCATAAAAGAAGTGACGAAACCCACTGGGTTGGTGACAAAAAACATGCTCTGTCTTGCAACTGCTCACATATGGATGGATGTCTCTGGTAAGCGCAGGTAAGTGAACGGCCGATGCAGGCTGTTTGATCCCAGGTGATGGTTTCTCACTTATAGGATCTGGGAAGGATATAAAATGCACCTTTGGCTCTGTTGCATGCTCTTGGAAACCCTTCATATTCAGCTCAGAATCTAATTCATAGTTGTTATACATAGGCTGGCTGCTCCCCGAGTCATCAAAATATGAGGCAGGGATCCACTGCTCTTCATCTGAATACACAACTATATCTTCATTTAAATCTAAGACAACAGGTGCATCAGGGGAAGAATATGCTGCCTCTATGGCTATGAAATCCTCAACCTCACCATCATGAGAAGGGCTGCCAAGAACATCTTCTCCTAGGACTGGAAAATCCTCTGCGTTTTCTTCAAAAGAGAAATGAACACGATCTACCTTCAATTTATCTATCCTTGCAGAAAGTGATCTCACCAGCCACACCAACTCAGCCAGGGAATCTTCTTCCTCCTCACAGCCTCCATCCTTACAACTTTCTTCCTCATAGATTTCATTCTTAGATCTTTCATTCTCACAGCTTTCATTTGAAACAGTCATGCCTTGAACACCGTCTTTATATTCTTCACAATAATTATGACAAATTAACTTAAAGGAATAAAACTTTTGATAGTGCCTATTGAAAGTTACATGAAATTCTCTCAGGGAGGAGATGCTAGCATGGGGTAAGGAGTGATACCATTCACGAGCATCTCTTGATAATTAGAACATGAACATATTTAATAATACATCCTCATGATGTATCTCCCATTGATGCATGAGTTCATGAAACTCATAGAGATGCTCTGCAGGGTTGTCCTCTTTACACTCTCTAAATATGGGCAAAAAATCACCCCATTCATCCATAGTAGGAACAACATTTGGAAAACCAGGAACATAGGAGAAATTAAAAGGAGAAAACCTCCAAGACAAGATTCTTTCCATTTCAAAACAATGGAGTCTCCATTGGATCCCTTAATCATGGGGTCGCCAGGTGAATGATATGTAGTTTGAATGTGTATGGTCTTTGTTCACCATCAGAGACCAGATATGATCGTTGTCAATCTCCCAGGGAAATTTCACGTTGAGAAAGCAGCTTCTAAAATCCTTCTCAAGAAAAATTCTCTGGGTCAGCTTTGGGTGTGCTAGGGGAAGCCACAAATGAAATAGTGGAGTCGACACAGTGGAGTCGCCAGGTGCAAGCACAATCTTCAATGGTTCTGATCTCTGATGGACCTTTAGAATCAGAATCTCTTTGTTGTTCTATCCCAGGGAAATGTCTTCAATTTGTTCCCAGAAAATGATGCCAGAAATGTTAGCACTAGAAGTCACCCTCATATTGCATAGAAGGTAAGCCCAATACTCATCAATTTATACAATAAATGTAAATGATTTTTAAGAGGCCAAATGGAGAAGACTCAATGAAAATAATGTTCTAACTCAGAAATATGGACTGGTATGTGTAAGTAATTGAGGTCTTGGATCAAATTCAGTCAGTAAGTTGGAGTAAAGGTGAGTAGGAGGAAGACTTTGGTGAGAAAAGTGTAGAAGTCTGTCATGAACATCAAGCCTTCCAACAACCTAAGGAAGAAAAAATTAAACACAAGATCCTCTTGGATTCAAATTTCAAGGAAACTGAAAGAAATCATAACAACACTATAATCAAACATTCATCATAATACAGTTACAACAATTCATGTGAATCAGTCATTCATGAACTCTCTCAGTATCAGAGGGAAATAAGATGGGGTAAGAAAGCTGACTTAGATTAATCAGTAAGTATCAAATCAAGTACATAACTAGAGAACCAATGTTTTTCATCAAAACATTACAATAGAAGGGAGCCTAGCTCAACCATTTGACCTTTACAAAATATCAAAACTACCTACATATACTAAAAATGTTGCAACCACCAGGAATGTGATTGGACCCCTGCATTCAAAGTTTCCAGTCGACGCCTACTCTATTAGCCTGTGCAGGACTTCTTATGTCAGACGCGAGACCGACTTAGTTATGTGCTTTGCAGGAAAATTCGTCCCTCAGGAAACTTCGGATTGACAATCTCCCCCCACGACCATTATCAATATTCTTTCCATTTATGGGGTGAGATGAGGTATCAACTGTCACTCCCATTTCCATTAACTACCTTCATCAGGATCAGGATGAGGCCTGACACCCATGAATGTTCCAAGTGGTGCCCACGACTTCTTTGAGTCAATCCCAACACCTCAAGGCCATGCAGATCTTCTTCTGCGACCAATAAGGGTGCTTTCGACTTTGTCACATATCCTCTCCATCACTCCATCCTGCATGCGACCTTAGGCCATCACCCTATGCAATTGCACGATTGTGGGCACAACCAAGGGTGGTTTGAAAGAAAACCTCTTTTGTCCCCGCAATTCACCATGAACTACCACGCGCCCCTTTCTAAAAACCACGATTCTGATTGTGACCTGCCCTTTAAAATTTAAAAAGATGTGCACCTTCCGACCTCGTAATGGAGCACAACCATTGATCTTGTGATCTAAGATGAGGATTCCTGATTAATGACCCAGCTCTGTAGCCTTTTAGATTGATGGATCATATCTTCCCTTTTCAAATCGATGACCGAGACCTACTTCAGGATTTGGGCTTCGGACCTTTCAAACTTCAAACTATATTTGCCCCAAGAAAAACCTCCGGAGCTAAGGATTTGATGATGTGTGGCTCCTGGATTTGGACGACCGAGATCCACTTCGGGCCTCCAGGCTTCGGGAAAAACAAATCTCAAACCTCGTCTTCCTCCATGCGCTTTTACCCAGAGTTGTGGATCTGACGACACGTGACTCTTGTTGATCAATGACTCAAATTCACTTCGGGCCTTCAGGATTTCGGGCACTTCGGGACTTTGGCCACTTCTACACTTTGCAATTTTTAACTCCCACAATTCTCCAAAGCACCAAACTCCGAAGTGAGGGATATTCCTCCATGCATCCTCAGCTTTTTGATGGCTCAGATTATTTTGGGAGTTCGGGCTTCGACTCTTCGGGAATTCTACACACTTCTCACTTTGAAACTCCTGAATCTTATTTCCCTGAACACTTGGATCAACTGCCTCCTGTCACTTTAAATATCAATGACTCATGCTCTCTTCAGGCCTTTTTCTCCAGTGCTATACTTCGCGTAAATTTAAGATTCTGAATGCCCACGAGCCGCTAATCTGAAATCCACATGGAATTCTCGCCGTTGGAAGCTGAACCTGCCTTTTTGCTTGATTCAGGTCTAGAACAGACCACTCTGAGTGTCACACTTTGATCCCGCGGCTGCAGCCTATGTAAACAAAAACTTAGATGACTGGATAGGGGCTGGGAAAACAGGGAGATCGGGGCACTTTAAAGATAGATGGGGGGAAACAAAAATGATTTTAAAAGTTGAAGGGGGAAAAATTTAAGAGTTGGTCTTGAAAAGGAGAGAGACAGGGAAAAATTACAGACTTAGGTAGAAACCACAAACCCACATGAATCTGAAAAGTTCATGTAATAACAAATTAGACCACTCTAGATGCATTTGTATAGTTATATTGGTCCACAAATACACCGACTTGTACATATCTAAAATGCACCCATGAATATTCTAGCTTAGTTCTAGCTTAAACAAACTTCAAGTTCGACGAAACAAGAGTTGAGTTTGACTATTTTTTCATGGTTTAGATGTCATGGTAATGTCACATTTGGAAAAATAAGATTAATTTTTGTAGGAATAAACCATGCAATCCAAATCAAATTTTACAAATTTATGTAAGATTAGATACAAATTTATATATGAAGATCTAAACCAATAGAGCTAAAAAACAAGTCTATGAATTTTTATCTACTTGAATATTGGCACCAAAAGAAATTCAATAAATATTGTTGAATACTTATGGAAGGAAAAAAAGTAGATCTCCTATCCAAACTTTCAACAAACAAATAATTTCAAGGAAAGGAGTTAGATCTATGGCTTTGATACCACATAAGATAATGTAAATATGCATAAACTTAACATAGCACCAAGACCTATCCCTATTTTAATTCCCATTGACAACATAAAATAACAAGTAAATCAAACAAAAATTAGAAGAGATAACAAAAACATTTGCATGGTAAAACCTTGATATGGGAAGACATCCATGGAAACTAGGCCTTCTATTAATCAACAATCTCCCAATACAATAGCATGAATACATTGAAGTATGAATTTCTAATGGGATCCATATAATCTCTCAAACACGTGGATGATTTATCCTAAGAGTCCATAGGGTCCGAGATCATAATCAACACCCTAAACCACCATCCACCTTTAGATTCAAGACCGAGAAGGCCTAAATATGTCGTAACCAGGAGAAACATGAACCATTGATCATCGAGAAAAATCAAGGGTGGAGATTGAGCAATCCATAAAGGTGCGTGATGAGGTAAACAATGAGCTCATCAAGAGATAAGGAATAATTGGTGGATAAGAATGACATATGACTGTAGGTTAATGTAGGTCACCATTACCTAAGATACTAGTCATCACCAAATAACTCCAAAATTATATCCATGTGCAATGTTACAACAATGTATTGTGGCCTAATTACATGTATAAGTGCCCCACAAATGATGTTATAATGATCATCATTATGGAACTAAGTACAAGACTACATCAAGCTACTATATAACATTAAAACAAATTCTTACATAGGGATGCTCCTGCGTCAAACCCCCTAGTAATTGAATGTAACATCATGTTGATAAGATGGATTTCAAAATACCAATAATGTGTAGATGATGTTGGAAAAACTCTCCTTTTGAAATCCATGTTGCATATTCAAAACTTTGTTCTTTTCGATGAACTAAGTACTCTTTATACACTTTCCTTCTTAACAATCTTGTAATCTGCTCCCCTAACACTTTGGTTACTTCATCTCTCTCCTTATTTGGAATATCATATTTCTATTATACAACATGCCTTGCACCGTATTCTTGTTTTGCACCTTCATGGTACTTGTGTAAATCTGTTACATTGAACACTAGTGAAATGTCCATTTTCTTTAGTATATATATATATATATTGTAGGAATTATCCAACATTTTCTTGAGGACTTTGCATGGTCCTCTTTTCTTCAACTTCAACTTGTTATAATATCCTCTTAGGAACATATTCTACCTTATATGTACAAGGGATAAATCTATCTTCATTTTTTTTTTTGCTCCACTGCAACTATTATGCCACTTCTTCATGTACTCCTATTTTATTTTGAGAAACTTACCAAGTATGTCACTCCCTTTGTAAATCTCCCTACACTCTTTGGAATGTTCTTTCATGTAAACTTGTTCACCAAATTATTGTATGTAAATTCAACTTGTGTCGGGACTATATCCCATTGTCCATGCTTCTCCCCAACCAAAGATCTCAATAGGTTACCCACACTCTTATTCACTATCTTGTCCTTTCAATCTTTCTATGAACAGTATGTTGAACTTAATTACAATCTATGTCCATGTTCTTCCACAATTTCCAAAAATACACAACAAATTTATTGTCCCTATTTGAAGTAATTCTTTAAGCTAATCCAAGCAACATCACTACTCACTAAAATAAAAATATTAATAGATTTTCAAAGTCAAATCACAGATCTTTCGACCGAGAATAAAATGTGTCATTTTAGAAAATCTATCAACAACAATGAATATGAAGCCATTACCTTGTTGCATTCTTGGAAATCTAGGCACAAATTCATTCTCATATCATTCTAGAGATTCTCAGTTACTGGAAATGGTCTATATAAACCTATAAATCTATAAATCTTTATGTTGGCTTCTTCCTCAAAAAGAAATTACCAAGATCAATATGTATCCTAAATAAGAAAAAAATGAATCTTTTAGTATTTTCACCATAACATTTGATCCCAAACTCATATTTGGGTGCTCTTCATACCAACATAAAGGTCTTGAATATAGCAACTTTGTTATATGGTTTTTCAGATTTTGTATAGATTTTGCAACACATGCATTTTTCTATTGAAAATAATCTTTTGACACAAAAAATAATCTTTTGATAGATTCCCATAACTTTTGATCCCGACCTCCATTTTAGGCACTTCTTACACTATTAGCAATATATCATCGAGATATACAAATTTATTGTTATACATTTTTTGAGATTATGTTAGGGTTCTAATCCTCCTAACCCTTCAAGTAAATAGTATTTTATGTTTTTCTATATAATAAAGGTTGCCATTAGTAAATAAGGCCTATGTAATAATGTGAACACATCTAATGTAAGAAGACTTACTAGAAGGTTCCACCTCTAGAAAGTTCTTCCTCTAGAATGTTCTCAAGAAGATAGAAATAATATATATAGGGGTATAAATCATGGAAAAGATTGTATTGTGAAATCATTTATACTCAATATCTACTATGTTGGAGGTTTCCCCCTCAAAGAGGCAAGTGAAATTTACTCTCAAGATAATAAAGGTATCATCATTTGCATCTATATTGTCATTGTGCTTACTATTTTATCTCTTTTTGTTAACTGCTTTTGGTAATAATTCTACTATTTCATCTCTTTTTGTTAATTGCTTTGGGTTCTCTTCATACCAACATAAAGGTCTTGAATATAACAACTTTGTTATATGGTTTTTCAGATTTTGTATAGATTTTGCAACACATGCATTTTTCTACTGAAAATAATCTTTTGACACAAAAAATAATCTTTTGATAGATTCCCATAACTTTTGATCCCGACCTCCATTTTAGGCACTTCTTACACTATTATCAATATATCATTGAGATATACAAATTTATTGTTATACATTTTTTGAGATTATGTTAGGGTTCTAATCCTCCTAACCCTTCAAGTAAACAGTATTTTATGTTTTTCTATATAATAAAGGTTGCCATTAGTAAATAAGGCCTATGTAATAATGTGAACACATCTAATGTAAGAATACTTACTAGAAGGTTCCACCTCTAGAAAGTTCTTCCTCTAGAATGTTCTCAAGAAGATAGAAATAATATATATAGGGGTATAAATCATGGAAAAGATTGTATTGTGAAATCATTTATACTCAAGATCTACTATGTTGGAGGTTTCCCCCTCGAAGAGGCAAGTGAAATTTACTCTCAAGATAATAAAGGTATCATCATTTGCATCTATATTGTCATTGTGCTTACTATTTCATCTCTCTTTGTTAACTGCTTTTGGTAATAATTCTACTATTTCTCTGCACAATTCCTTTCAGTACCTTACAAGTGGTATCATAGCTCTTTCCCCGACAGATTTTTAGAAAACAAAAATAGGCTAGAGACATGTTTCAATGTATATAAAGAATACATGGGTAAAATTGTGGTTGGGGAAGAATACACGCAGGAAATACACACAGTTTCACCTTGTTGGAAACCCCTGTAACCCATGTTAGTACCCCTTTGAGTAGTACTGCATTAGACAACACCTGAACGATGAACCTGGAATTTCACATTCCCATACCCTCAAGTATATCGGGAGTCCTTTAGATATCCTGAAACCAGTCGTGTATTTTTGATTTGACTGCTCGATTTCTATAGTGGCACCAAGAATAACACTCGAGAAGACCACTCTCACATACCTAGGTAATTAGGTAGTATGACTAAAGGTATGGTTAACCCTCCTTAGTTAGAGCCTTGAGATATTTGGCTGAGTACTATTGTTGGAGACCACAAGTATATAAGAGAGATATAGCACCGAGAAATCCCTTGTCCTTGGGAACCCTCAAAACCCTAACTATTGCTGCTGAAACAAAAAAGAACAAAAAAGGTGTTTAAAATCTTCACATCTAGTGTGGGAAACCCTACTTCCTGCATCTAGGATACTCAATTCCTACACAATCTTCACTATTAAGAATTTGGGCATTATATCACTACAATATTAATCAGACCGAAGTATAACTCCACAAGAGTAAAAACAAACATGGTCCCACCAACACCCTTATTTAGGACCTATCCCACTGGATTCCTCTCTTGTCACTGATCACAGTGGTACCCCTCTCTCGTAAGCTTCTTTTCTTTTTGTGGACCCACCCACCCTTCTCTAGTGACCTTATTTTGGATCCCTCTTTCTAGATTCTTCTTTTCGCGTTGATCAAAGTGATACCACCCTCTCATAAGTCATTTCGTACATACCCATTATCCCTCTTCTTGCCCGCGTATCTCCCATATGACCAACACTCGCAACCAAGAATTTGAAAACCACATCACTTCCTTGGAAAATTCCATGACCAACCTCAATAATGCAGTCAAAGAAGTTACTTCAGAAATTTCTACCATGAATTATTGGCTCAATAAACTAGACAACCACCTCACTAAACTGGGGGACCTCTCTGACCATATGAACTCCCTAACTGCATGGTTGCATCAATCCAAGGGTCCTCTCTCCTCTAAAAAACCTTCACACTAAGAGGGCATTGAATCATCCCATTCCATGACATTTCATTCTAACCCTCTTACTAGTGACCTACGTCTTTCTAAAGTTGAGGTGAACAAATTTGATGATTCGGACCCCATAGGTTGGGTCACTCAAATGGAACATTATTTCTCATTGCATGGCATCACTTATGACTTGATAAAACTTCATGTGGGTTTCCTTTATTTGGATCCAAAACATTAGCAATTGTGGAAATGACATAAAAAATCACGCTAAGGGTATATTTCTTGG
Source organism: Picea engelmannii (assembly GCA_009831015.1). NCBI lineage: Eukaryota > Viridiplantae > Streptophyta > Pinopsida > Pinales > Pinaceae > Picea > Picea engelmannii. The sequence goes on along the minus strand of ML778643.1, from coordinate 469,849 downwards.
ACCCAATTTGTTGCAAACCTTTATGAATGCTTTGAGATAGAAACTCGTCATTTGGGTCATTTGACCAAGCTTAAACGATCTATTTTAGTTGAATACTACATCACTACTTTTGAGCAATTGGATTTCTGAACTGAAGGAATGTCAGCCACCTTCCTCCGTGAATGATTTATTAGTGTCTTGAAGGAAAACATCTAATCTCATGTTCTAATGGCTCACCCTTGGATGGACATGAAATTGGCTCTCAACAAAGGATCTAAGCGTGCAAAGAGATTTGGCTACTAAATAGGGGACCTAGATCTATCTCCTCTCACACAATGTGATTTTGTTACATGATGAGGATGATGAGTTGGTCTAGATGTGGGATAGGTATACTAGAACACTCATTGCAAAAGTTGGATATGAGGCTCTTTGTAACACCCCTGTTTCCCCCAACTTGTAATTAATTGTTAATTGTAATTACCATGCTATGGAATGAGAACAATGAAAATGTATTATTGATTAAACTTCCAATGAATGGCTGTGGGGGTGAATCCTTGAATTACTGGCCATGATATCACTAGAGGAAAGAGTGAGGAAAACTATGGAGAAGGTTCATTATGGGTATGACCCCAGGGAATAACAAACCCTCTCTGGATCCCAAGGAGAGAAATCCGTTAAGGAAGGAAAGGACCGGTGGTTGAACCATCAACCACCCCCATGAATGGAAGCATGGTATAGCTGCAGAAGGTCATCTTGAAGTACCACAAGGTCCTGCAGACCCAGACTGGCCTGGGTTTCCTTCTAACATAAGGAGCATGATAGGAGGGATGTGTGTGCAAGTCATGCAAAGGGAATAAAGAGAAGAGTGGAGAATGAGAGGAGCTCTCTAGCAGATGATGAAAAAAAGGTCATGAGCTTGATGCTGAGGGAAAATCCGATAAACCTCGTTGAGGCCATGACAAAAAGAGAGATCTCTGAGAGTTTACAGAGAACAAAAGCTGAGACAGAGAAAGAATCCATGAGAAACTGCGAGAGTTCCCTGGTGATATCATGGCTTGGCGCGGGGGTGGCCAGAGCGCTAAGAATGAATTCCTCTAAGCCTATGGCTAGGTGGAAAGGAAAACACCCACAATCATTTGGTTGGTGACCAACTTTAATAGATAAGTGTTTTTATGCCCTGTATGCTAGAATTGGAATGCATAACTTGATTATCTGTAGATATGATAATTTGTGCCTTGCGTGAAATTGATTATAAGAGTATTTACTATCCCTCTGTAAAATATTGCGTTTGAATGGTTCTAAGGCAATAATCTCGGCCTCTAAATCGGTAAGAAAAACTTCGAGGTGTTTTCCCCAGGGAGCTACCTCACAGTTCCAGAGTTGGAGAAGACTTCTTGAGACTATCACAGTCTCGTTAATTCCACGATATTTCCCTGCTCTATTTTAGAACTTAAAGTTCTACGAAATTGGAGGGTGCTTCCTTCAACCCAATAGCCTAAAAGACCATAGGCTCATGCCCATTCGTGCCCATGAAATTAACCAAATCTCGGCTAAGAGTAAAGCTTATAGTTTGATATTCCTTAGAGGTTCCATAGGACCAGGGTCTAGGAACCCTACGCTAGTCCGAAAGGATCTAGCTCTTATTAGCTTTGGAGCTCTAGGAGATCAAAGCTCCGGTATTTTATACTTCATAATTGTTGAAACTCTCGAACGTCGGGGTTGTGGAATGTTGTGAGTCATTGATATAGGGAGTCTGTTGGGGATCCCTTCTTGACCGTTCGATCAAACAATGGAGGGTTTTTCTTATAGCACTTTGACGAAGTCTTGTTTGGGAGAGTGGAGCGGTCATAACGCTGGAATCTATGAAGGCCAAATTTTGGAAGTACTAAGAGCCGTAGATCTATGGGTCTAATTGGATTGACCCTTGACCTTCATATCTAGGCTATGGTCATCCTGAAGCTGACCAACTCCGAGAGTCAGGAGGAGATTGCACCGCAAATCCCTCAAAGGGAAAAGTCTCGAAGTAATGGCAGTTGTAGATCTATGGATCTATGTGGCCGGATCTTGACTGTGAAATCTAAAGGATGTTAGAAGGTTGTCCATCTAGTGTGACGTGGTAAGACAAAATCACCAGGGTGATGTGGACCCATGAGTCACTAGGATATGTATGTTGTGCATACCCTTTATTCCTATTAGAGCATGACACGTGTCACCCCATGATGAGGGTATGTGTCACCCCTGACCCTCACTATGTGTTAGCCTATGGTACATGCTCACTTGGCTAAGGTGGTTAGGGATGTAACCGAGACTCTAGGAGTCCAGGACTTTAGGACTCTAAAATATTTGGGGTGTAGTATTCTGGAGAGACCAAAAGACACGAAGGTCGAAGCTACGTGGAAATCTTATGGGACTTCATAAAGATTTAGAGGTTGGAGCATTGGAACTAGGTCCGTCGAAGGGTCGGACCCACCTATACCTGTCCCTATGTATACCACGTCACCACGTGTAGGTGGGGACCCTTTGGGAGTCCAGGATTTTGGGAACTAGGAGGTTTGGAGCGTGGCATCAAAGGTATGCTGAAAGGGGATGAAGGCATGAGCTATGTGGCAACACTTTAGAACTCTGAAGGATTTGCGTGCAGAACGAAAAAGAGGTGTTCAACGTCGAAGTGTCGAACACCAAACTCTCCCCTCGCTTAATTGTTCAATAGGGAATGAGCCCCTCCAATGGATCAGATAGTGGATGGACTTCCCACCATGGATTTAAGAACTTGGAGATGGCATGTGTGAGGAGGATCCACGTGGGCACCACATAGCCTTTGGCCAATGAGGCTTCCAGATCTTTGGAAGGGTATAACTTATGATCCAGAGCTCAGTTTTGAGCGTGGAGACAATGGTTGGAGAGATATATATGAGAAGAATGTGATAGAGACCCCAGAAGGAGGGTTCGATTAATTAAGGAAAGACAAAATTATGATGCTCCACCCCTTAAAAAAAAGTATCTAGGGGTCGGGTGTGTTACAAATTGGTATCATAGCATGACAACAACACTTGGTCTTCTTGGACTCATGCATGAGTTGTATGAAAATATTTTTGGCGGAATTTAAGGGGTAAAACCCTATCTTACCGCATTCCTAAGGGGTTTAGTCAAACCTCTACCAAAGAGTGGAATGAAACCTACTGCTTTTTATAGATGTTTTGGAAATCTGCACTGTGTGTTGCTAGCGTTTCCAAATAAAGACATTGACTTCACTGTGAAATTGTATGTGTTGTTGTACAGTCATAAGATTAGATTACCAAGGTTAAGATGAGCCTTTCGAAAGGTAATTATACCTTTTGGAGATTGTTTATTATGTGCTTTGACTCCTTGAGGAGAAGGACTCTCGATTGGAACTATTTTTTTGTTTTCAAATTTTCACAGCATAAAGCTTGGCATGATGACGACAACATAATGATTAGATTTTTTGACTTGTTGGATTTATGAATGTTCCTACAAAGGTAGGAATGTGCAGATAAACACTTGGGATAAGACCCAAACATGAATGGTTGATGATGGTAGGGTCTTGTCAAGGGAAACTTAAGCCCGAAGAATGGATAAAATGGTGTTTGTAATACTACCTCTAAGCATGGGCCATTGGAGCATATGACATTTATGATGGCTGTTTGTATAACATACTAAGCCCTATTTATATAACTTCTCATTACCAGAGGATGAAACTGTGTAAATTCAGTTTACTTGACCTATAATGGTTGAAACCTGCAGCAGGGATAATCTATTTAAGCGAGATAAAGAGGAGTCCTTTGAGACTGTTGCTATTTCCCATAAAGGGAAAAAGTGAAATGGGTATATAACCCATCTTATGAGCTCATCACTGTATGAAATATGTATTGGCACGAGTACCTATCTAGACATGAAAATGAAACATGAGAACATGTTGTGATGCATATGATGATGGTTGCATGAATGTAACATGTCAATAGACTCAGTTAAACCTATGGTTAGTTGTAACGTAAGACCTGTTGTTGGTCTGTATTGGTCAATAATGAACTGATAATATTAAGGGAGTTAGCAACCTGAATGAAAATGGTTGTTGGGGTAACCCAGTAAGCAAGTAAAAAGGATTTCCTTGATTGAAAGGGTCTGCTGACCAAGACCAGTTGGAAGCCAAATTGGTTGATTCTATTACCTTGGGCATGGTTATAATTTCCCATATTGTATTTAAAAGTTGGGTAATGTTCCATGGAGGTTGAGGCAAGAGTGTTTTCTTCCTAGATGTTATCATATAGAAAAGGGAACATGGTTATGACTATGTCTGATTCAACTTCCATGTGGATGTCGTGTGAATGACTGCAAGCTCACAATTGAGAGGGAAGCTCAGTGTTGAGTGTCCCTATGAGGCTTGTCATGAGGATGGCAACAATATCCTTGGAGGAGGATCTGGAAGTTTGATAGGTCCATGTGCATGTATGACATTAAAAGGGGTGCAAGAAATGAGCTTGCATGATGAATGTTTGGCTAGGTTTGTATGTGTTTGAATGCATGGGTTAATGCATTGTGAGGCCTCTTGACATGAATATTGATATTAATACCAATTAGGTATGAAATATATTAAATGTGCAAGTGATGCACATGCATGATGTAAGGATATATGTATACTAAAGGCACAATATGGTTGCCTTGATGAGTGATGTGTAAGGCAAGAATTGCACTTGCCAAGATTAAGTGAATACCATGGTTGACTCCATTTTGAAGAGTCATGAAAGTTCTGTTTTGAATGATAGCTTAAGGGGAATGTGCTCCATTCCCTCGGGAAATACTAGTATAAATAGATGAAAGAGTAAACAAGCAAGGATGCTATGTTGTCATGATAAGAGACAAATGAGTATGCCTTTGAGGATTGCATGAGAATGATTTTGAACAATCATGAGTTGACTAATTTTAAAGTAGATATGTATGTAGGCTATGGAATATACCTATGGCAGCTACAAATAGGATTTTTTATTATGCATATGGTTAAATACATCATGGATGTAAGTTAAAAAAAATGAGAATATGGGTGGATACATAATTTGGATTCATGACAAAGATGCACGTTTATATTCCTTATGGAATATTTGGTACCCAACTGAAGCTAACTCAAGGTTGAGGCTATCAAAGATAATGAAGGATATACAATAAGGAAGTTTCATGATGAAGGAGTTCCTTGTGGAGGAACTGTTTGAAGACTCAGCTAGGAGGACAGAGTCACAACCTTAATAACTGCTGAGAATTAAGCAGTGAGCTACAAGCTTATATATATATATATATATAAGAATCTTGGATTACATTTTGAAAACATCATATAATGAATAGAAGACTAATAAATCAATAAATGAGTATGTTTGGTTGAATAGGATTGGTTGAAGCCATGTTAAGAAAAGTCAGTGGGGCCTTAGAGATAATTCAACTGGGCTGAAAATTCCCAGGCGGTGTAGAAAGGTTTAGAAGAAGGGGAGAGCCCTCAATTATTTTCTTGCTGATTATTATGTTTTCTCTGAGATAAGAAAGATGGTATGCTGATGAAAGTAAATGTTTTGACACCATAGTGATGATGGTCGTATTTTTGTAGAAACAATCGAGATTTGTTTGTATTGTACTCATGGAAACATTAAGGATAATGTGACGAAGTGCATGAAGATATGCTAGGACATGTCTGAAAATGTTTTATTGTCTTAATGTTATGCACAATTTTTTTTAAAGGAAGTTGTATGACATGTATACCCAAGTAGAGTATGATTCAGGAAGAAAACCATGATCAAATCAGGCTAATCAAGAATCGACAGAGGGGATGAATGCGAGTCATTCATTGGAGGGAAAACCAATTTCAGTCGTCAGATCAACTTCAATATCCACTAGAGTTAACGGATCAAAAATGAGTCGTTCGATTAGATTGACGGTCGGGGCTAATTGCGGAATGCAAAGGATAAATTAATGGACGTGCTAGTTCATGGTCCATAATCAACCAACACAACTGATCTCGTTGGGGTGGATGATCAATGTTATCGGATTAATCGGTAAATGCAGACATAAACATATCTCCCTAGTTTCACCCCGAAACTAGAACAAAACAAGATAGAGTATAAAACTTTCCCTAAGTTTTAATTATCAAGCATACTAACTAACAAGAGATAAATGACATACCTTTTGAATGTTGTTTGTCCTCGCTAGTGTTATCCTCACTCCATTCCAAGGCTTATGGGATGCTAAACCTGTAAAAAGACACAAGCCAACGAAGTTAAAGAAACAACATATACTCAACAAAAATTATGTATGTGATCAAGGAGTCATACAATAAAATAAGACCAATTTTATGGGAAAAAAATATATTGTTGTATTATAAATATGAAAAGGAGAATACAACCGAAGCCTTGATGTTGTAAGGTCCCTTCCAATAGTTCCTTGCTTCCCACACACTTCTTCACCATGGATTATGAGATCAACAAAATATCTTGACAAAGCAAAGCTCAAATCCAACATACAAGCTCCAAAAACTCCAAGCTACAAAACAACTAACTTTCCCCATGATAACTCCTCTCCTTTTATAAGATGAAAAGGATAAGGTGATGAGGTTAGGATGATCCCACTAAATCATAAAAGTGAGTAATATCCAAATTGATCGGAGTCCACCTCACCAGAGAATCTTCTCCTTCTATAAGCATCAAGAATATGATAGTTTTTCCCACGTATGAAAATCGTCACAAAGTGTGACGACGTCGTAGGCCAGGTTTAGTACAACATGTGAAGATATGGGATTGTCACACCCCTAACATTAGGTAGGGTGCAAAGATCCTCCCTAATAGGGTTTTTACAAAGGAAAAGACAACTTCTTCTCTTAGACAAAGTTCTTTTACCTTCTTTCTTCAAGAATTCGGGCCAATGAGCCTTCTAAAGACAAAGGATAGGTTTACATCATTAATGGTCACAGGGGTGACAAAAATAATGTGTAACAATCAACAACCACGATTGAAAGAGTTGGGAGAGAAATTTTCATATTGCAGATATTGAACTCTCCAATAAAGAGTGAGCATATTAGGTTTCTACAATTGTTGTGAACCGTCGATCTGTGAACAATCGATGGGTGAACCTGCAAGGAACCCATGTGTTAATGCCACGTAAACATGTACTATGATTGGGTTCTATGGTTGAGTTTAGCAAATCGAAGCTCTTTTCTCAATCTAAATTCTATGTCAAACACTTCTGTGTTGGAATTATTATTATCTGGAAATCGTGTGGTTTAAAATCGATTGAGGGCTAAGATTGATGACCCGCAATCATTACAGAGATTGCATATGCACACAGGTTAACGTCGAGACCTGTACCCAAAATTTAAACTCAATATATTGTTGTCTAATTTTGGGATCCGATCGTAGATCAGACGACCCATATTCATTGTGGAGATCGGGAAGAGAGTTAAACCGTGAGCTAGTCGAGCCTCTGAAATCCCTTGCAGTTGTTGGATATGGGGAAAGATGGATCTACCCTGTTGAATTGCAGACACGGTATTAAGCCAGGATCATAGTGCTCAGACACAGGAGCTAAAAGGATAATGCTTGAAAATAATAGAGCCGAGGTCACAACTCTTGGTCGCATGGAGATAAAACAGAGTTCATCCGGCCCAGTCAAGGAAGATAGAGTTTAGCACTCTGCATTAGACTATGGTCGCAGGGACTAGTCCTATGTGAATAAAGGTTGTCACAGTTAGCACATTGCATGGAATTGCTTCAAGGAAATGCATGTTTGCATAAAGGGAAGACAATGGACCTTCCAAAAATTTTACTTACATTGTATGGGTGTCAAAGGAAAGTGAATTTGGGTGGCCATGAGTGTGGTCACCTTGGTTACTAATGAGGAAAGAATGCTTGGGTGAATTCAAGAGAAACTTATAGTTTCATATGTGCCGACTTAGGATCATGATCAACCTGTAGCAAGAAGCACAGTCCAGATGCAATAATGAACAAGAATGAATAAGCCATGTGGTGAAGAGCTTGGCTAAGCTCCAACACACCATGGAAGAGTGGAAAACTTGAAATCAATGCAAGGGTTCATTGGGTATAAATGTGGCCACAAATGTTGGCACATTCATTAAAGTCAATTGATATCTGAATTACATTTTGAAAAGTTTGGTAGGATGAAACGATGCATAGGTAAGGGATGAGTTTTACTTCCATTTTTATATAGATGTGATGAAACTGTTAGAATGCACAAGTTAAGAAAGATGTGATGACATTTTAAATGTGGTGAGAATATATGCATATATATATACACACACACATGAGAAACTAACGGTTTGTTTGGATGTGTAAAGAATGAATTGCAAGAAGAAAGAATATTGGATATGGCAATGTTGTAAGCCCATAAGGAAGACCGATTTCCTGCTGAGCTAAACTGCTATGGGTAGGAAATTCCCATGCTTTTGAATATGTTCCTTGTGTAGAACAAATCTGAAGAACAAAATGTGGAATTTGGAAATTTGTTGGTGATAGATCTACAAGAAAATTCTGAATTAATTTTTTTTTTGTGATGATGTCTCATGAATTCCTGTATCCCTCTGATATAGGTGAGAGGAAACGGTCTAACTAGAAATAACAAATGAAAGTTGTCAAGATGAAAATCACAAAAAATGGCTACTACTGAGCCATGAGAACCACGTGGTAATCCATGATCGTCTGGAATATGTTTTGTTGAGGTAACACAAGATGGAGAGATGCCTTGACTGTAAGGCTTGATAAAGTCTCTGGAATTCTTCCTGTGTGAGAAAACCTTGGCAAGGAAAGATGGATCACCTGAGGAACTGTATAGCACAGAAGGGGATGCGTGAGCCTGGGCCTGGAGAGTGAGTGACCACAAAGAAAAGGAGACTTTGATAGTTCTTGTATACTATTGATTGGGATCATGCACACAATGGGTATGTCCAGGAAAAACAATGAGCCCAAATAACAAGACAACCATGTGGATGCAAATCCACAGACTACACAGATAAGTACTGTGCTAGATTATGAAAACTTTCCTCTTGATTTTTTCACAACAATAAAATGTTTTTGCATGAAATTGTGATTAATATACTTGTTGTCCAATATTATTGAAGGCGGGTGATGAAGGCCAAGAGACTGAAAAGGACCTGACCAAGAAAGAGGGTCAAGACTTTTGAAGTAGATGAATGAGAAAGGCATGATAGGTGTTACTAAGAAAGAACACCTAGGACGATGTTCCTTTTTAAGGGGGAGGGGATTGTAACACCCCTGTTTCCCCCATCTTGTAATTAATCATTAATTGTAATTACCATGCTATGGCATGAGAAAAATGAAAATGTATTATTGATTAAATTGTCAATGACTGACTGTGGGGGTGAAGCCTTGAAGTACTGGACATGATATCACTAGAGGAAAGAGTGAGGAAAACTATGGATAAGGATCATTACGCATATGACTCCAAATTTCCCCTTGGTGGGAATAAAAACCCTCTCCGGATCCCAAGGAGAGAAATCAGTTAATGAAGGAAAGGACCGGTGGTTGAACCATCAACCACCCCCATCAATGGAAGCATGGTCTAGCTGCAAAAGATCAACTTGAAGTACCACAAGGTCCTCCAAACATAGACTGACTTGGGTTTCCTTTTGACAGAAGGAACATGATAGGAGGGATGTGTGTGCAAGGCACATAAAGGGAATAAAGAGAAGAGTGGAGAATGGGAGGATATCTCTAGCAGATGATGAAAAGAAGGTTGTGGGTTTGATGTTGAGGAATCATATGATAAACCTCATTGAGGCCATGACAAAAAGAGAGATCTCTTAGAGTTTGTAGAGAGCAGAAGGTGAGACAGAGAAAGAATCCCTGAGAAACTACAAGAATTCCCTGGTAATATCATGGCTTGGAACAAGGGTGGCCAGAGCGCTAATAATGAATGCCTATAAGCCTATGGTTGGGTGGAAAGGTGAACACCCATAGTCATATGGATAGTGACCAACTGTAATAGATAAGTGTTTTTATGCTCTGTATGATAGAATTGAAATGCATAATTTGATTATCTGTATATATGATAATTTGTGCCTTGCATGAAATTGATTATAAGAGTATTTACTATCCCTCTGTAAAATATTGCATTTGAAAGGTTGTAAGGAAATAATCCCGAACTCTAGTCTGATCGAAGAATATTTGAGGTGTTTTCCCCGAGGAGTCACTTCACAGTTACAGAGTTGGAGTAGACTTCTTGAGACTATCATAGTCTCGTTAATTCCATGAGATTTCCCTGGCCTATTTTAGAACATAAAGTTATGCGAATTTGGAGGGTGCTTCCTTCAACCCGGTAGCCTAAGAGACCACAAGCTCATGCCCATGACCTTAACCAAATGTCGGATAAGAGTAAATATTATAGTTTGAGATTACTTAGAGGATCCATATGACTAGGGTCTGTAAACCCTGTGCTAGTCCAAGGAGATAGCTCTTATTGGCTTTGGAGCTATGGGAACTCGAAGCTCCAGGATGTTATACTTCATAATTGCTAAAACTCTCAAATGTCAAGGTCGCAGAATGTTGTGAGTCATTGATATAGGGAGTCTGTTGGGGATCCCTTCTTGACCATTTGATCAAGCAGTGGAGGGTTTCACGTATAACACTTTGGTGAAATCCTGTTTGGGAGAGTGGAGCGGTCGTAACACTGGAATCCATGAAAGCCAAATTTGTGAAGTAATAAGAGCCATATATTTGTGGGCCTATGTGGATTGAACCTTGACTGTTAGATCTAGGCTATGGTCAGCTTGACGTTGACCAAATCTGGGAGTCAGGAGGAGATTGCACCGCAAAGCCCCTGAAGGGAGAAGTCCCAAAATAATAGGAGTCGTAGATCTAATGATCTACATGTCTGGGTCCCGACCGTGAAATATGAAGGATGTTAGAAGGCTCTCTGTTTGGTGTGACATGGTAAGCCAATGTCACCAGGGTGATATGGACCCACGATCAATGTGCCATGAGTTGCTAGGATATATACGTTGTACAGACCCCTTATTCCTATTAGAGCGTGACACATGTCACCCCCTGATGAGGGCATGTGTCTCCCCGAACCCTCACCGCGTGTCAGCCTCTGGAACATGCCCGCTTGACCAAGGTGGTTAGGGATGTAATCGAGACTCCAAGAGTCTGGGACTTTGGGACTCTAGAAGATTTGGGGTGTAGTATCATAGAGAGACCAAAAGACCCGAAGGTCGGAGCTACGTGGCAAGCTTACAGGACTTCGAAAATATTTATAGGTTGTAGCATTGGAACTAGGTCCGCTGAAGGGCTGGACCCACATGTACATGTCCCTGTGTATACCACATCACCACATGTAGGTGGGGACCCTTCAGGAGTCAGAGACTTCAGGACCCCGGAGGTTTGGAGCATGGCATCAAAGGTACAATGAAAGGGGCCAAAGGCCTGAGCTACGTGGTAGCTCTTCGAAACTCCTGGAGTTCGATATTCTATAGGATTTGCATACAGAACGAAAAAGAGGTGTTCAACACTGAAGTATCGAACACCGAACTATCCCCTCGCTTAAATGTTCAATGGGGAACGAGCCCCACTGTTGGATCAGATGGTGGATGGACTTCCCACTGTGGATGTAAGAACTTGGAGATGACATGTGTGAGGAGGATCCAAGTGGGAGCCACGTGGCCTTTGGCCAATGAGGCTTGCAAATCTTCGGAAGGGTATAACTTATGATCCAGAGCTCGATTTTGATTGTGGAAATAGTGTTTGGAGAGATCTAGATGAGAAAAATGTGATAGATACCCTAGAAGGAGGGTTTGATTAATTAAGGAAAGACAAAATTATGATGCCCCGCCCCTTAAAAAAAAATTATCTAGGGGTCGGGTGTGTTACACTCATTCCCTTAGTTTACTAGAATACGATAGTAAGTGGTTGTGGCCCATATTCTAGAAATGGAAGAGTCCTTTAAATACTCAAATATTTACATGAATGGCAATGGAAAACTGGATCCTAACCTAGGAAAACACGCATAAAAGTAGATGGAAAGGTTCAAACAGATGCACTCTTCACATGACCAATGAAGAGTCATTCCATCACCTATTCGTGTCTTGTTCTTTTGTGGTGCATGTATGGAAATAATTACTTCGGATGTTGAATTTCCCTGGATACTAAAATTATGTATCTTTAGAACAATGTATCTGGCTCTGGGTGAGGGACCCAATGATATGATCCTTTACAGAGATTCCTAACTATGTGCTTTAGGGAATTTGGTTGCATAGAAACTGGTCCTTATTTTATGGAAAAGGAGGGAATCATGTTGTAGTAGCACATAATGTCTGAGTTTCTTTTATTGAGTTGAGCAATGAACCTACTAGAAAATTTGATAGACCTTGGCAAGAACCCGTGTTTAATTGTTCTGTAGCATGGAACTATTTCTATGGTGTCTGCTAGGGGTTCCCCATGCATTGTGGAGCTGGTGTGATACTATACCTTTCTTCATATAACTTTTTCCTTTTAAAACTGGGTGTTGGTCTTGGTACAAGTATGTGGGCATAATTGATAGCTCTATGGGCTCTTTATTTTTTTCTAGACACAAAGGCATTCATCAGCTCAATGTGGGGGGAAATTGTTGATACTGAGAGGGGGGTGAATCAGTATCAAGTACAATTTAAACACTTTTTCAAATTATAATTCAACCATATTATATATTCAATTATATCCAATGAACAATAATAAATAGTAGAGGAGTTACACCAATACGCCATGCACAATATATGATAGTTAATCAATAGTTATTTTTAAAGGGAGGTAATGACTTCCAAGGAAAGCTACAACTTGCAAGTTCAAAGGAGGGATAAACCTCCAAGGGAAGATACAATCCTCCAAGATAAAGAGGGGTTTAAACCTTCTATCCTTGCCCCTTCCTTCCACCCAAAAATATACAAAATATAATGAAGCTTTACATCACCATATCACTGATAATATCATCAACAGACCATAACCATACTCAGAAACCTGAACCTGATGCCAAGATGTGCCTTCCTTAGAACTTCCTCAAGCCTTTTCTCATGTACGCTACATTTCTTCAATCAACCCGTGTATGTATGCTACCTGTTATACTGTCATCCTACATATGTACACTACATGTTATACTGTCAGCCCGCATATGTACGCTACCTGTTATACTATCATCCTGCGTACGCCTTTAGAAAACTATGGTTTTGTTAAGCCCTAATATTGGCTCATTACCCCTTAATTGACGCATATTATATTAGTAATGTTATTTTATTTATGTCGGATTTAGGCCATTAGTTGTAATTATACCTCCTAGTCTCCTATATATACCAAGGAGACATTTTCATTTTGACTCATCTTGTACTTGAACATTTAAGTGGGATAAAAGGAGGTTTCCCCCTCGAAGAGGCTTATTATCTGAAATTATCTCTTTTTCAAGGTGTTGAGTACTTTTTCTGAGGATTTTCTATGCTATATTGATATTTGGTTCTTAACATATGGTATCTGAGCTCAAGGTCTTGGGGTTTCGCTGCTACATCTGAGACACCTTGGAATTTTCTCTATAACATTTTTTCTACAACGTTCCATAAGGAATGGATTGGAGGATATTTAGTAGACAGATCAAGATATGTTGGGTTCAAATATCATCTCCCGAGGCCTTATAATTTCAGAGATACAACCTGTACAAGATATGGTTCTGGAATCATCTTGAACTAAGTCATTGCGGAATTTTCACTATAAAAACTTTTTTTTAATGTTTCAGACCCTGAAATCCAGAGTCTATTTACAAAAATTAGTAAGGTATCTATGGTAATCATTTCAACTTCTGGGTCATCTTAAATTTGTAGATACACCCTGTGTAAGATAGGGTATCTGACTAGTCCTATTTACTAGTCTCAAGAATGCGTTCTAGGTAAAACAATCATAACTTCTTCCTAGAGTATCCAAATTGAGTGGGAGTGGTTTCATTGGATTGTGGACAGTTTTTAGTATTTTTTGTGTGAGTTTCAAAATTTATATCAATTTTTTTGGGTGGGGCACGCTATACAAGTGAGATCTCCTGGAAAGGCCAAAAATCGGCAAGTTGTGGGGAAGTTACCGTAAATTCCACTTGGCACATCCAATTTTGATCAGACCTATGGTATTGCAGAGAAGAAATATTAAAGAACTACATAAAATAAAGTTTCATACCTAGAAGGGCCGAAACTTGGGAGATACAATAGAAGAAATATTGTCTAGCAGAACCACCTCAAAATCAAGGTTCAAAAGTGATACTTGGCCAACATGCCACCAAAAAAAGGAACTTCTACACCAAATAAGCCTCCAGACAATCCTACTTGGACTCTTGATGAAGGTGAAGAAATGTGTAGGGACATACATGATTTACAAAATAAGATAGTAACAAAAGATGAACTATAAGAGATGATGGAGGGTTTAAAAGGGGAGATCATGGAAGTATTGAAAAATTTCGTAACAGAGAAGACACCTAAAATTGAAAATGCATCCCATTAAATTCATGATGAGGACACAAGGAAGGTGAATCAAGAATGGAGAAACCCTAACTTTGGTTTGAAGACCAACCACGTTCCTAAGATTGATATGAGGAAGTTTGATGGCAAGGACCCAATCACATAGATACTTCAGATGGAGCAATTTTTTGATCTCCATAATATGCCACATACACAAAAGGTACAAATTGCTTCTTTATATTTAGAACCTAATCAATTTGTATGGTATCGATGGATTTGTTCTCACAAATCACTCGTCACTTGGACAATTTTAACGGAAGAAATGATAGCACACTATGAGGATACAAGGAGCAATACCTTCTTTAGCCAATTGATAAATCTCAAACAAAAGGGTTTAGTTACTGAGCACATTGAGAACTTCCAAAGATTGAATATAAAGGTAACTGATATTCCAGATGAGCACTTGATTGATGTATTCATAGGAACTTTAAAGGATAACATTCACCATGAGGTTCTCCTTTGGGAACCCAAATCATTGGAGAATTCATTTAAGGTGGCAAGAAATGTTGAAAGTAAAAATATGGCTATGGCTACTAGAAGGACC
>ML778643.1:436932-449156 GCA_009831015.1 Picea engelmannii | reverse complement strand
AATTCTTTTGATCATAATTATGGGTTTATTGGGTTATGAAGAGGACTTAATCTGCATGTTTTTCTTCTTCATCACTCTCATCTGAAGAGGTGCCATCATCCTTGGAGTAGAAACTCTTTTTCTTGTTGAAGCTTCTTTTTTCATAATGGAATCTTTCAACAATATGTCCTACTCTACCACAATTAAAACGTTTGATAGGAGAGTTACCTTTGTATCTACTAGATCCCTTCTGAAGCCTTCTTAAAAAATTTGTTATTTCTTCATCAAGGTCACAATCTGATCTTTCTTCTTCCTTGTGTTTTGTGTCTTTTGTCTTATTTATGGATTTAAAGGCCGATTCCTTATCTGGCTGGTCAATTTATGCACCTGTTATCATTTCATATGCTATGAGAGACCCATGTAATTCATCCATTGTCATTTTGGTCAAGTCCCTAGTTTCCTCAATGGCGGAGACCTTAGCATCATATTTCAAGAGGATGCAATATCTTCATTTTCATCAAATCTGAGAAAGTAGTATGCAATATCTTCCTTTTCATCCATCTTCAAGTTTTCAAACTATTCTCTATGTCATTGAAGCTTGACCTACTTGACTTTAGGATCACCCTCATAAATTATTTTGATTTTGTACCATACCTCTTTAGTTGTGCTGCAACCCATCACTTTGCTTGCAATAGTTGGTGTCAATGCTCCTAGAATAACATGTCTGGATTTTGAATTGCAACTCATTGACTTCTTATCATTTGGATTGGTTGGAGCATTCTTTGGGATTACATAGCCATTTACAAATGTGTACCAAATATCCACTCCCAAAGATTTCAAGTAAGTCTACACTCTATCACTCCAATATGCATTATTGCTTCCATCAAATCTTGGAATCCCATTTCGAATGTGCTCTTCCATTTCTGCTTAGGATTTTCCTTCCAATGGTTAAACTGTACTGAAGGTAACATGGTCTGATTTCAATTGTTGATACTGAGAGGGGGGGTGAATCAATATCAAGTACAATTGAAACACTTTTTCAACTTATACTTCAACTAGATTATATATTCAATTATAGTTGAACTCCACAAATACTCCTAGCACAATTGCAAACCCACTTATGCTAGCTCCACCACACTTGCTTGGATGATAAAATGAAAGTCTTCCATGTGTATTTATACTTTTTATGACACTCTATTTTTACATTAGGGCCAACTTGTGACTTTCTTATTTTGTAATTCTTTTCTTTAATTATCTTCAGGGCCGACCTGTAAATTCACATGTTCATCTTCAAAAAATCATTTCTCCTCAACCATGAGGATCCACATGATGTGCCACCTATCACTGAAAATGGCATGATGTATACTATCCATCCATGGGTGTTATATCTGCATGTGTATTGTCCTTCATTTCAAAATACCTTCATCAACTATCGGGTCCAAAACCAATGACTAGGGTTGACATCAATGACAACAACCAATCTTCTAAAAAAATTTCAGGAGTAGTTGTTGACTGGTTTAATGGCAAAGCACAGTTGGATAATGTTCTTTTTTCACCTTGGCAATGCCAAATTAAAGATCTTTAGGAGGCACATAATTAAATCTCTATTGAACACATTTATAGAAATTTTAATCAACATGTTGATCTCCTTTCGAAGGAAGTACTTAGTCTAGCAGAAGGGATTTTGGTTGGTAAAGAGTTTCATGGTGGGGTCAAGACTAAAACATTTCAAAGAATTATCCATTGATGGGTGACTATTAAGCCTAGATTCATATAATGATTGTAGTCTCTTGTTCTTGCTATGTTTGGTGAACAATGTTGGATCTAATCATTTATGTTCTATGATCAATATGTTGTAAAGACGTTCATAGATAAGTGTTGGTTTTTAATGTAGTCCTTTTTTATTCTTGCCATAAGTATTTCAGGCCTTTATGAGAAAATCAACATTCCTCCTAAGTTGGTTAAGTCCAAATATTTTTATTTCTTTGAAATAGCGAATATACTATTTTTTTCTTTGAAAAAAAAAGATTAGCTTTAATTCTATGACCCTCACCATCTCTTCTACAAATTGTAGAATTAGGAATTCCAAGCATAAAACTTTTAAAAATGACAAAAAAATGTTTGTGTTATCTTACAAAGGGGTGATATCGGGTTCCCTCGTCTACATGTCCATTCTCTAAGTAGTGCTTCCAAGTTGTTGACCTATTAATTCTTCTTCTCTTTATGCCTTTGCATTTCATGCAAGCACAATAACATTTCCCATCCCCAATATTAGAAAGTCTGGGATGATTCTTAGATGGTTTATCATGATTGCTTGTATGCATAGAATAATTATATTCAAGATTGATATATGTGGTGATAGCCAATGTTTCATGGATTACAAACTATATATAAGCCAATTGGTTGGATGCATCAATGCCTAAGTTAAGTTTATTTGACATTCTCTCCTATTTCAAAAAAATATTCAACTCATTCATCAGTACAATAGGAATACATTCAAAGAATTTCAAACATAGACAATTGATCAAATGATATGAACAAATTTTAAACAAATAAAATTCTGACTATGGGTAGCAAGATTTCCATGTAGTATTATGTCACCTAATCCCAATTACTCAGAAAAAAAATGCGGTTATTTTCTTTTGCATGACTATCTTTTCGAAAAAACTTTACTAGTAGACATGTGAAAAGTATAAAATAATAATCAATAAAAAAAATCCCACAATAGAGTGTACATATGGAAATGTAATGTCAGTTAAACAATGTTATGTGTCTAACGTCAGTTAAGTAGTGTTTGTTGGAGGAAACATAAAAAAAAAGGATGGATTTCACATTTTTCACCGATATTCAATGTTAAAAAGTTTCTTTTCAACAAATGTCGATTCAAAAGTCATATTTTGTCCCCAAATATAGTAATGTAATCACCTACACTGCTAGGAACTATCATGGACAATATCCCAAGGTTTCTTAGTTTAACCCTAAAATCGAGTGGCGACTCTACTCTCATCGTTTCCCCTTTTAATTGTGTGTCTCTCTTATATCACTACCCCTGCATCGCATGTTGCAGCACAAATACATTCATATGCTACAACTTGGGACTTAATAATTCCAAACCTTTTAAAATAGATTATCAAAGTTCAATCACACTAAATACTAAAAACATTCAATACTTATAATGTGAACTTAAAATGTTATTTCCTTATTGAATAATGTGAATTTAAATGTTATTTCCTTATTCAATAATATGAATTTAAAGGTGGTTTTCTTCTTCAATGATCAATGTGGAAATTATATGAAATAATAATCACAATTTTAAGTGACATTGTAACAACTTAAAAATAATGTTAAATTTAAATAGGAATTTCAAGCTTTCATTTAAAA
This sequence comes from Picea engelmannii, assembly GCA_009831015.1. NCBI lineage: Eukaryota > Viridiplantae > Streptophyta > Pinopsida > Pinales > Pinaceae > Picea > Picea engelmannii. The sequence continues at coordinate 445,796 of ML778643.1, read as the reverse complement.
TCATTTACAAATATTTAGAGAAAAACATTCTATCCAAATGACCAAGCATGTAAAAATTGAAACAAATAAAGTTTTAAATAAAGTTGAATCAATAAATATGTAAAAATTAAATAAAGATCCACAATAAATATATGTAGTGTTAATGATTTGTCGCTTATGCTTTCATGCAATGCGATCTAGCTATATGAGATAAAATCCTCCCATATTGCACAAGCAAAAGGAAGCCACATTTCTTATTTTTGTTCATTCACTTGGTCGTTACTTCATCATTGCAGGATTCTTTTTATAAAATAAAAAAATTAGAATAAGAATTGTAATTTTGGGGCGTTGTTTAATTGTTTTATGAAATAGTTTGTTTTTGTTTAAATCTAGCGATATAAATTTATTTGAAATCACTATTTATTTTTTTTTTAATTTTTTTGGGTATTTGGATTATACATAAATAATCACTTAAATCTACGAATTTAAAATTTTCTTGCCATATTTCGGACAAATGTTCTCGATTTTTTTTTCGGAGAAGAGTCATTTCGTAGAACGTTTAGACTACGACTTTTGGATGGCCATAAGCTCGTGAGTCTGTTATCACTTGAACTTGTCAGAGTCCTATGGGTTTGTGGTTTCTACCTAAGATTGTATTTTTTCCCGATCTCTCTCCTTTTTGAAGACCAAGTTGGTTGTCCAAATCCTCGATCACGCTGGCCACAACCACGGACACAAAGCACAACTTTCCTAACAGTTCATTTTAGGCTTGAAGCACAAGTGGAAGGAAGTTTTAAATTTTTAGCAGCGGAGATCCATCAGGCGAATCAATCGACGACGTGCATTCTTTCGGAAGGTCAAAATTCTGTGAAGAATAATGCTAGAGCAAAAGCCCGAAGATCAAAGGTTGGGAAAAGATTGAATCTGGGCCATGGATCTTATTGGGAGAGATCAATGGTGGAATATTATTGTGGGAATCGAGAGTTCGAAATGTTGTTAAAATTGTTCGTCAAAAATCCGAAGTCTCGAAGTCCCGAAGACTCGAAGTCTCGAAGCGTCGAAGTCCCGAAGACCCGAATTGCCAAAGTCTTAGAGTGCCAAAGCACATGACACACTCTCATCAAGCATGACATGTGGCACTCTTTCCAGGTCATTCTGTCATGGCCATGTCACCCTCCTTATCATGACACATCAACAGATGTGACATCATATGGCATCATCTGGACAACCCATCAGTGGGGACATGTGGCTGAAATCCGTGAGCTCCAGATAAAGGCCCGAAGTAATCCTCGGTCATTCGATTCATGAGGACACACGTCAGTATATCGTTAGCTCCAGGTAAAGGCCTTTGGGTGAGCAGGATTGAGATTTTATTTTCTTGGAGTCTGAAGACTTGAAAAGCATCTCAGCCGTCGATCTCAGAGAGCCAGGTTTCATCAGATTCTCATCTCCGAAGGTTTTACTTAGAGGGAAATGGAGTTTGAGAATTGAAATTCTCGAAGGCCGATCCGTGAAGCGAATCTTGGTCATTGTTTTGAAGGGGAAGATCCGATATGTCAATATAAAAAGGGCCATAGCTGAGCTGTTGATCAAAGGGCCCAATATTAGATCGCAAGATCAACGATCATGCCAAATTGTGGGGTCGGAAGGTGCGCACATTTTAAAATCTCAGGGGTAGGCCGCAATCATAACCATGGTTTTTAGAAAGGGACGTGTGGCAGTTCATGGTGAATTGCAGGGACAAAAACTGTTTTCTTTCAGACCACCCTTGGTAGTGCCCGCAATCATGCAATTGCATAAGGTCATGGACCTAGGTCATAATGAAGATGGAGTGATGGAGAGGAGTTGCGCCAAAGGCCGAAAGCACCCATATTGGTAACAGAAGAAGATCTGCATGGCCTCAAGGTGTTGGGATTGACTTGAAGAAGTCATGGGCACCACCTCGAACATTCATGGGTGTCAGGCCTCATTCTGATCCCGATAAAGGTATTTATTGAATATGGGGGCAACAGTTGAGACCTCATCTCACCCCATAAATGGAAAACATGAAGAGAGCAGCTGTAAAGGCAAACTGCCAATCTGAAGCTTCCTTATGGACAAATTTTCCTGTAAGGCACATAACTGCGCCTGGCTCGCGTCTCACATAAGGAGGCCTACAAAATCTGATAGAGAAGACATCGACCAAAGCTTTCAATGCAGGGATCCGATCACACTCCTGGTGGTTGCAGCAATTCTGAGTATATATAGGCAGTTTTGATATTTTATTAGGGTCGAATGGTTGAGCTAGGCTCCCTACTATTGTAATGTTTTGATGAAGAACATTGGTTCTCTAGTTATGTACTTGATTTGAGACTTCTTGATTAATCTAAGTCATCTTTCTTACCCCATCTTATTTACCTCTGATCTTGAGAGAGTTCATGAATCATTGATTCACATGAATTGTTGTAATTGTATTATGATGAATGTTTGATTATAGTGTTGTTATGATTTCTTTCATTTTCCTTGAAATTTGAATCCAAGAGGATCTTATGTTTGAGTTTTTCCTCCTTAGGCTGTTTGAAGACCTGACATCCATAGCAGACCTCTACACATTTCTCACCAAATTCTTCCTTCTACTCACCTTTACTCCAACTTACTGACTGAAGTTAATCCAAGACCTCAATTTCTTATGCATGTTAGTCCAGATTTCTGAGTTAGAATGTTATTATCATTGAGTCTTCTCCATTTGACCTCTTAAAACTCAATTACACTCACATAAATTGATGGGTACTAGGCTTACCTTCTATGTAATTTGAAGGTGACTTCTAGTGCTAACAATTTTGACACCGTTGTCGGGGAACGAATTGAAGACATTTCCCTGGGATAGAATGACAAAGAAACTCTGATTCTGAAGGTGCATCAGATATCAATACCATTGAAGATTACAACTTGCACCTGGCCACTCCACTGTTTTTACTCTACTGTTCAGTTTTGGATCCTAAAGCCAGACACACGAGGTCCACTCCACTGCTGCCTCTAGCAACGCCTGAAGCTAACCCAAAGAATTTTTCTCGAGAAGGATTTTAGCAACTGCTTTCTCAGCTTGAAAGTTCCCTGGGAGATTGACAACGATTAGATCTAGTCTTTGATGGTGAACAAAGACCAGACACATTGAGACTACATATCATTCACCGAGTGACTCCATGATTAAGGGATCCAGTGGCGAATCCACTGTTTTGAAATGGAAAAAATCTTGGCTCAAAGGTTTGCTCCCTTCAATTTTTCTGCTGTTCCTAGTTTTCCTAATGTTGTTCCTATTATGGATGAATGGGGTGATTTTTTGCCCATATTTAAAGAGCGTAAAGAGGACAACCCTACAGAGCATATCCATGAGTTTCATGAACTCATGCATCAATGGGAGATACATCATGAGGATGCATTATTAAATATGTTCATTTTCTCATTAGCAGGAGATGCTCGTGAATGGTATCACTCCTTACCCATTGCTAACATCTCCTCCCTGGGAGAATTTCATGCAGCTTTCAATAGGCACTATCAAAAGTTTTATTCTTCTAAGTTAATTTGTCATAATTGTTGTAAAGAATATAAAGACTCTGTTCAAGGTATGACTGTTTCAAATGAAAGTTGTGAGAATGAAAGCTATGAGGACGAAAGCTGTAAGGATGAAGGCTGCAAGGAGGAAGAAGATGCCCTAGCTGAGTTGGTGTGGCTGCTGAGATCACTTTCTGCAAGGATAGATAAATTGAAGGCAGATCATGTTCACTTCTCTTTTGAAGAAAGCGTAGAGGATTTTCCAATCCTAGGAGCATATGTTCTTGGCAGTCCTGCTCATGATGGTGAGGATGAGGATTGCATAGCCATAGAGGCAGCACATTCTGCTCTTGATGCACCTGCTATCTTAGATTTAAATGAAGATATAGTTGTGTATTCAGATGAAGAGCAACATATCCCTACCTCATATTTTGATGACTTAGGGAGCATCCAGCCTATGTATAACAGCTATGAATCAGATTCTGAGTTGAATATGAAGGATTTCCAAGAGCATGCAATAGATCCTTTTCCATTATACATTAAGGAAAAACATTGTGTGGAAACCGGCCATCCTGAGCCTGCAGAAGACCAAGAGCAGAGCTTTCCCATGGTTCCTGTGTATGATTATTATGACTCTGATCCTTGGGAGAGCCATGAAGGATAAATGGAGGAGGTAAAGGTACATTTTATCTCCTATCTTGAACCTATAAATGAGCAAGTATCTCTTGGGATCAGTCGACCCGCATCAGTCCTCTACCCACCTATACACTGTAAGAACATCGAACGACGGGTGAGTAACCATGAAGAGCAGGAGGTAATTTCTTACTAGTCGAGCTTTCCTGATTATAAATTTTGTGACCCTGTGAGGTTATATATGGAACTATGTTTTCCAAAATAATTGGAGCCTACAAAATTGTTCATATGATCATCATTTGGAGGTATTTCTAGTGTTCTAATACATGTTTTCTTTATGCTGTCATACTTCCCTTACCTTTTATGGATTATTTGCAGTAAATAAAAGAATTATATTACCAAACAGTCTGGGTGGTTATGGTGGAAGTTTTCTTTCACCTAACGCTTTGTAAAAATCAGTTATCCTAGGACTGTACATAAATAAGCTCTTTCTGGAGCATGTGTGTTTGTTTTCCTTTTTCAAGTAGAATAGTGTACATGTCAGCCTTCGAAGAAATGTTTTGAGCTCGACTCCATAACCCAACAACTAAGTCATTGGAACTACTTGTTCTTGGTAGCTCGTAGGGAGCATGCCATCCCCTGTGGAGCCAAATGTTATCACATGAACTTGTCAGAGTCCTTTGCGTTTGTGGTTTCTACCTAAGACTATATTTTTGCCCGATCTCTCTCCTTTTCGTAGACCAAGTTGGTTGTCCAAATCCTCAATCATGCTGGCCAAAGCCACGGACACAAAGCACATCTTTCCTAACAGTCCATTTCAGGCTTGAAGCACAAGCGAAAGACAATTTTAAATTTTCAGTGGCAGAGATCCATCAGGGGAATCGATCAATGACGTGCATTCTTTCAGAAGGTCAAAATTGCATGAAGTATATCTCCAGAGAAAAAGGCCGAAGATCAAAGGTCGGGAAAAGATTGAATCTGGGCCGTGGATCTTATTGGGAGAGATCAACGGTGGAATATTATCACGGGAATCGGTAGTTTGAAATGTTGTTAAAATTGTTCGTAAAAAATCCGACATCTTGAAGTCCCAAAGTCCCGAGGACCCGAAGCATCGAAGTGTCGAAGTCCTGAAGACCCAAAGCGCCAAAGTCCCGAAGTGTCGAAGCACGTGACACACTCTCATCAGGCATGACGCATGACACTCTTTCCAGGTCATTCTGTCATGGCCATTTAACCCTCCTTATCATGACACATCAGCAGACATGACATCATATGATGTCATCTAGACCACCCATCAGCGGGGACATGTGGCTGAAATCCGTGAGATCCGGATAAAGGCCCGAAGTAATCCTCGACCATTCTATTCATGAGGACACATGTCAATATATCGCCATCTCCGAGTAAAGGCCTTTGGGAGCCCAGGTTTGAGATTTTATTTTCCCGGAGTCTAGAGACCCAAAAAGTGTCTCAGCCATCGATCTCAGGGAGCCATGTGTCGTCAAATTCGCAACTCTGGAGGTTTTACTTGGAAGGAAATGGAGTTTGATAATTGAAATTCCTGAAGGCTGATCCACGAAGCAAATCTCAGCCATTGTTTTGAAGGGGAAGATTCGATCCATCAATCTAAAAAGCGCCAAAGCTGAGCTGTTGATAAGAGGACCTAATATTAGATTGCAAGATCAATGGTCACACCAAATTGCGGGGTCGGAAGGTGCACAGGTTTTAAAATCTCAAGGGAGGGCCACAATTAGAACCATGGTTTTTAGAAAGGGATGCTTGGCGGTTCATGGTGATTTGCGGGGACAAAAGTGGTTTTCTTTCAGACCACCCTTGGTAGTGCCCACAATCACACAATTGCATAGGGTCATGGCCCTAGGTCATATTGAATATGGAGCGATGAAGAGGAGCTGCACGAAAGGCTAAAAGTGTCGGTATTGGTCACAGAAGAAGATCTACATGGCCTCGAGGTGCTGAGATTGACTCGAAGAAGTCATGGGCACCACCTCGAACATTCATGGATGTCAAGCCTCATCCTGATCCCGATGAAGGTAGTTATTGAATATGGGGGAGGCAATTGAGACCTCGTCTCACCCCATAAATGGAAAACACGCAGAGAGAAGCCGTAAAGGCAGACTGTCAATCCAAAGATTCCTTATGGACAAATTTTCCTGTAAAGCACATAACTGTGCCTAGCTCGCGTCTGACATAAGGAGGCCTCCACAATATGACAGAGCAGACATCGACCGAAGCTGTGAATGAAGGGATCTGATCAAACTTCTAGTGGTTGCAGCAATTATGAGTATATATAGGCAATTTTGATATTTTGTTAGGGTCGAATGGTTGAGCTAGGCTCCTTGCTATTGTAATATTTTGATGAAGAACACTGGTTCTCTGGTTATGTACTTGATTATAACTGATTGTTCATACCTTCACTAGTTCCTCTTCCAGTGGATTCATGCCCCACTGTTGAGTGCTTTTGGAAGGCCCTATGCTATTGAGAGGAACGATGATACGTCTTTTAGGACACGTGCAAATTTATTTTTATTTTCCCACACGGATAAACCTTAATTACCCTACATTGATGATTGATTGGTTTTTTTTATGTATGATATCCACTATTGATTACATCCATCTTTGAGTAACATTGTTGAGTTAGTCCAAAAATACATAAAGCACTTGTTCATTTATTTCACTCATCGAAACTCAAATACATATTTCTATCTAGTCCAACATCATAGGGGAGCCACAAAATCCCCGTTGTTCTAGACGCTTGTTGAATCTACCCCCAATATTGGAAGGTATCCCCAACTTGGTTGATACATCATCTCAGTCATCCCATACACCGGTGAGTGAAATTGTTTTATGATCAACCTTGCTAGGTTCTACCTTGTTTGGTGCCAACATCCTAAACAACCTACCCACTAGTCCTTCTTCACAATGAGGAGGAGCTCAAAATTCCTCACACGGAACTAATTCTAAACCATCACATACCATGATTGCACCTACACCCAATTTTCCATTCTTGGCATCTCTGAACATCCCTTCAAACTATTTGAACATATGTTCAAACATCAACATCCCATAACAATGTGTTACCCCCCAGGGGAACCCAATACAACTTCATTCACACCAGGCTCACCCTTTTAGGGTCACCTTATACTATTATCCATGCATCGAGTATAATGATATTCCATTTATATTATAGAACCTTAAATCACATAATATGGATTGTAAAGTAACATTTAGTATTAGATATCAATGAGAAATATTTATAACAACTTAATGTCATAAGTGTTGATCTCCAAAAAATTAAAATTTGTATAGGTATTCTATAGATGGGAAAGTGGGAAGACATTATGGAATTGGACACAGAAGACCCAGAAGATATGATATATTTTTGAACTAAAGATCTAACATGGACCCAAATTGGAGGGGATCAATTTGCTATTATTCCATATAGTCGACTTGGAGATTTTATAAACGGGGAGCAATCAGATGAAGAATATCCCATTCAATTTGTTGCTAATACAAATAGATCTAAAGAAGTGGATGAGATTGTATGTGACTGCATTAACACATGTTTGGAATATGCCATGTGAGTCTTTATTTGTTTAATATAATTATGAACTTCTAATTCAAGCTTATTATAAAAAAATTGTGTTGACATGTTTCCTAATTTATTATCATTGTTCTTATTTATTTATTTATTGATGTGCATATGGTTTGGAGTCGACACGTCAAATATCAGGTGGTGAGATTACCATGAATCCACATGGATCAACAAAAATGAAATGCAATCCACGCCAAAGCATTAAAGTTGGTTGTAGATGTCATTTCATCATGCATCGACTTTATATGTGTTCAAATAATGTTATTCTAACATTCACTGAGTGTAGGCATATTGATCAATCTGATGGCATGTGTCACGAGAAGAATGCAGTGGGTAGCCCTCAAACATTCAAATATACACCACATTTTTCTTTTGATATATGAGCTAGTGTAGAAAAGATGATTGAAGATGGTTTTAATGTCACAATGGTTTGGGACAAATTCATCTCTAATGTGCAGCACCAATCTGGTGAGTTATTCACAAGGGTAACTCGGGATGCCTTAATGACAAGGATGGATATTTCTAACATTTACCATAATATTAGAAAGAAAGAATATATGAAGGATGAGAGTGATTCAACAAGTGTCGAATGTTGGTATAATCAGTTTCCAGATAGTTTTTTTTTTCTATCAAAAGCAAGATATTATGCAAAACATACCATTCATTATAGGCATACAAACCCGTTGGATGCATTCCATGATGGTAAAGTATTCACACAACAATGCTATGTCTATGGATTCCACATTTATTACCAATATGTATGGGGTGCATATAATCAACCTTTTCATTTCTTTATGGTGATTAAAATCAATTTTTATGTGTTGAATACTATATTAACACTTATGTTTTTTGAATGTAGTACCAACTTTATACGTTAATGGTATTCAACAAACATCGTAATGGTGTTCCAGTGGCTTGGGTGATTTCATCACGTAATTCTACATATGATATTTGTAAATGGTTGTCACATTTATTTGATGTGGGAATGAAAGAACGCCCAGATTGGCATGTACGAGCATTTATCATAGATGATGATACTACTAAGATTCAAGCATTAAGGTTTGACATTTGTTTTATTTCAAAATAAACATGAAAAAAACATGTTGCATTC